>BMAV01019196.1:47791-76811 GCA_019973955.1 Trichonephila inaurata madagascariensis
TAAGTGGGAAGAAAAATACGGCTAATTACGCTTTTAAAAGCACAAACTATCGTCATTAATGAAGCGTCCAATTACGCTTTCCCCTACCTTCTCCGTTTTTCTTCTGGAGTTCAGATGGGGTTTCAAGTGACGGTAAGAGTTATGATGGAGAGATTTCGCCTCGAAAGCAAAATTATTGCAATAATTAAGACACTTATTTCCGTAGCCCACTTGTCGTTGAGGTATATTGATGTTAAGTGTTGGGGTTTTTTATGGTTTTTTTCCGACTAATATTTCTTTAGTTTTTTTTTTAACATTCATTTTGTTATTTTTATTTCGTGATAGTTTTCAAGGAGTTCGCATTTTTCAACAGAAAAAAAATGGAAAGTACTTTAAAAGTTTCAGAAAATACTAAATTTTAATTTGCTCTCCGATTTAATATTACGCGTCATTTAGAATGAGCACGTACAATCATTATTTGCAAGGAAATGATTTACGTATGTTGAAAGTGTTTTACTTTAAAGTAATATATTTCCGGAAGAACTGAAAACTTTAGAACATTAGAATTCTTTTGGAAGAAAACTTAAATCGAATTTGTAATCACATTTATTTAAAAATAAAGGAATAAAATTATAGATAAGCCTTTATGAAATATCAAATCTATTGCTTTTTAAAGGAAAAAAAAAACTTTATTTTTAAAAAAGGTTATTTGAAAGGTTTTTACTACTTTCAGTAAATGGCCTTTTTAAATAAATGCTTGAATTTAATTGCCTATAATTTATTTGTAGAGTAATTTCTTATTTATATACTTTATTTATTGTTCCTGATAAATGTTACTGTTTATATTAACGTTATTTATTGCAAATTTAGAATGTTATTACTCTCGCAGTATATAAAAATACTCTCAGTTTCAAATTAGTAACAAATATGTTTATGTTTGTTGTAACTAATCATTGCCATGTTTTAAAGTATTTAAATGGGGAAAAAAGAATATCTGTAAAAAAAACTTCAACCAATGAAAGTTAGACATGAATTAAAAGAAAAATACATTTTTCGCGTTTATTAGAAAAATAATATTCATAATAAAATGTTTTCCATCCTTTCAGAAATAAAAGTATTTAATTATAATTTAATGGAGACAGCAGTCAAATTTACAACATTGCAGTATATATCTGTAATTTTTATTGTCATAGATATTTTCACACACACATTATACTGTTGTTTGAATTATCAAACAAATTATAAGTATCTATTGTAGTGTTATAAATTTGTCTTTTACACCGCATATAAAATTAAACTGCACTGTGTCTCCATAAAATTAAATAAAGCAGTTGAATAATTGTATTTCTTAATTCACACCTTAATTTTCATTACTAAATTTATCTTCCTGGTACAACATATTTTAGTGGGGATATTTTTTTTTTAACATTTTGTGAAATTATATCTTGTTTTATCATCAAAAAGTTTTAACTGATTTTGAAAGACAAATAAAATTGTGTTCTCCAAATTTTATAATTAAAAGTATTTATTTAATAGTGTTCTTGTGTCATTTAATTTCGATTTGTCCTAACATAAGAAATGCTTCTTGTTCTCAGAACATTATGAATTATTGACTGCGCAAAATGTTACACAGAAAGTCATTCGCACTTTATGAAAACAGTTTTTTTAATTTATTTTCTCGTTTGCATCTTGAGATGAAACTGTGGCAACTTCAGAATAATCGTCTGCTAATGTTTTCTTTTGAATGGAATGTAAAATAAAATAATTATTTAGAAAATGGTTCCTAAAATTGATAGATGGCTCGATGCTTACGTAACTGTGAGTGTGTGCGCTTTCTGAGGAGAAATATTTGTATCAACAAATTATGAAGAAGTGTAAAAATCTCGGTTGTTGCCTATTTTTTAAAAAAGTATTTATAATATATTAAATTTGAAAGGGGAAAAAAAGCATCTAGCTGCAAGTAAAAATCAAAACATGACCACAAAAACCTTATCGTACGACTGTTCAAACGCAAGCAACTATCAAGAAAAGAAAGTCTCTGATCTTGAAAGAAAATTAGCCTATTCAAAGATTCGTTGCACCGAAAAAAGGAATATTTTCCGGCAATGTAAGTAGAATCATTCATAACAATTTAATGTTAAAGAAAATCTTTAATCCTTAAGTTCATCTGCGTTTGCCAAAACATATTGCTGAAGCAAAAACAAAGTATAGAAAATTATACGAAAAACGCCTAGCTGTTGAAAAATGGTAATTTCGGGTAGCATTCGATGAGGCATAGATATATTTAAGTGAATGTAATAAAATAAGATCAATTTTCTATTTCTCAACTGACGAAAATGACCTACGAAATGGTTCCGTCAGTGTACAGAAAATATTTCCAAAAGAATTCACGATAGTTGTGGTATTTTATTAAAACGGCAAATTAAAAATCAAAAAAATCTCAAGTAAAGACAAAATTCATATCAGCAAAATATTTTATAGGACATTTTTTGAAGAAGAAATTCCGGTCTTATATGAAAAGAACGAAGTTGAGCTTCTTATGGACAAGGCCTCTAGCTACACTTCTAAGTTAACAGCAGCTTACTTAGCAAAGAAAGAATCAGAAAAAGAAATAAAGTGTATCCCATTTATCGAAATTTCTGCAAAATTAACTGACTCTTCATTCAACTTCTATGCTTTCGGTTTATTAAAATGAGCCTTAAGAAAGCGGCACCTAAGGAGCTTTGGAATGGACCTTGGGAAAACAATTCAAGAGGAATGGAGTAAAATTGCTATGACATTTCTAAGGAAAAGTTTACCGTAATGTAAATTTCGAAATAGAGCTTTTACCAAGAATAATGAAGCAAATTGCCTAAAAAATACGGCTTTTATAGATAAAAATTAACTATCAAAATCGTTTCCATGAAATAAAAAAGACCTGTATATATTTCTTTATTCTGAAAAAGTGCTTTAACATTTCAATCATGAACGCATTTGATTCATGAAAGACTACTAATAAGTATTCAAGTAAAGTATTTTGTTCCTTTTTTATTCTTTATTTTTTTCAGTAAAAGAAAAAGGGAGAAGTCTAAAAACAGTACAAATATTTTTTCCAACTGAACATTATAGGAAAAACATTATGGTAAGTGCCATAATCATGAAACATATTGTACATCGTCATTTATTTCTTAAGCGAAAAAGATTTAAAAATTTCAAAAGGGGCATGTGAATAAGTATGGCTGTACTTTCTGCTTGGTGCTGCGTTTTAAAATTAATATGAGCTTCTCATTCAAATTTACATCGTTTTCAATTACGATGAAGTATCCATCTGTTTAACTTCGGTCCAAATAAAGTTAAAACATGCGGGGTAAAAAATATGCCCCCCCTTTTTTTTTTTCAACGGGGCTATGAAATCCAGAATTTTAGTATTTTGCAATTTTCACCAATTTTGTCAAAAAGAGGATGAATTCCGTGAAATACATAAATGCTTAGAATACTTTTCTCGGTGCAAAAGAATGGATAATGTATTTGTAAATTCATAACTATAAAAGTAAATTCAAATGTTAATTGTTAATATCTGATAATAGCTACTGATATTTATAAATATACCAGCCTTCAATGTAATAGGTAGCAATTGGGTATCTATTTTCTCCCTTAATTCTTTCTTTTAGTTATTAAATCCAAAATTTGTTTTACTTTTAAATGATAAAAAAATATGGTGTGAACATACATTTTTTAACCTGATATACTGCTTTTTCCCCACTTTCGTTCAGAAGCAATTAAATTCTTGGGCTTGGTGGTATTAGGATCAAAATATATTGTACGATAAATTATTGCATGATAAGGTTTTCGATTTATACCATACAAATAAATGTCTTATTTTCCTACGAAAATTAAAATGAAATTTCTTCCGAAGCTGTATTTATGAAATTTATATTTTCAAAGGATTGTTTGTATGTGGTCTTTATAACATCTTTTGAAAATTGCAACCGATAGATGTACTACCAGAACACAAGTTTTCTAAAGACAAGATTTTATTTAGTACATAAGCAGAGTTATACATATATATATATATAGATATATATATATATATATGTGTTTTGCTATAATTAAAACTAAAATCCATAGCCAGTTCTTGAAAGCACTTCCACACACACACACACACAGTCAAGAACAAAATTAATCATAACATACATTAATTAACTATTTTAAAAAAACTATATGTAAACTGTATGTTTGTTCCAAATTATAATCCAACAATTATAACAACAAATTATAATTCAATATAACACTCATCACGGATTTCTTAGGATTAACGTAGGAAGGTTTAAATGCTTTATTTACTATTGGTTACATAAGTAATTCTATGGCCTTATATATTCACTAAGGAATCGAAATATCAAAAATAGAATACAAAGCAACAAAATGTAGAATAATTATGTTATATTTAGCAAAGCCTAAATTTATACGGTACTTATAATTCAAGAATAAATTAAAGACTCGCAATTCAACATATAAAATAAATATCTCCAACATATATATGTCCCTATTACAATATCAACAAGTAATATAAAAAAAAGTCAATTCCTACTTAGATCAACAAAGAAAAAATTTTATTTTAGCTATTTTTTATTTAATAGTTACAATTAATATAAATATATATATATGACAGAATTATAACATTAAGTGGAAATTAATTTTTATTAATTATCATATAAGTATCGTATTGTCATCCATAACAACCGTGTGTATAAAATTTCAGTTCTCTCTCAACTGAATGCTTTAAAACTTGAGAAGAAACCTTTTAAAGTTTTGACACAAGTCACCAAAAGGGTCGCTAAATCGATAAAAATGATGCCAGCGTGACTGTATTTGTAATTCTTTAAATAATTAGTTTTAATTAATTAATTTTTATCAATTATTATTCAATTATTGTATTGTCATTCAAAATTATCATGTATATAAAATTTAAGCTCAATTGAGTGGTTTGAAATGCATTTTATGAACGATTGAAAATTTCATCAAGATAAAAATATATAAATATATAGAGAATCTAAGCTAAAAGTAGGAATTGAAAAAGTCTATACTGATATCAAAAATATTTTGCATTATTTTGACCAACAAAGAATTTTTAATGATTTCTATATTGCTCTTAAATTCGCTAACCAAAATTTATCAACTCCCGTAACATAAATTGTTGCTTTTTGGCGCAAACTTGTCCCCAGACACCACTAGAAACATTAAAAGTTGTATGCTCATCTTTCGACCTTCAATTTTCCAAACTCTTCTCTGCAATGAACATGTTTGTCATTTTCTCAAAAGAAGAGCAACTTCACTGTGATTAGTTAATACGTTTTTGGACGTTTGAGTGAACAGCTGGCTTAAGGCATAGCAAATTTTTAAAGCAATATTCTCGTGTGACTGGGGAATTCTGGACGTTCTGGCACACTGCCATCAGCAGACATGGATGAAATCAGAAGTTTTCCAGTTAATATAAATACTTTTACACGCGAAAGCATATTTTTATAATTTCGCCTTATTTTCTTTGCTCCGTATTTCTGAGCCATTTGCTTATGTCGTGAACTTTTACTGGATATTTCAGCGTGCATTTTATTACGTGGATACGAAATAAAATCTGGTTTGGTTTTTAAGAAAAAGTAACGAGATTACTTCTGAAAGTCTTGCCTAGTATATTAACTTTTCCTTATCGGTTAATGCACCGCTGTATTTGATGGTATGAAAGTGAAAGTTTATGAGCGAATAGGAGGAAAACTTTTGGATATAATTTATTAAAAGGAAATAGTTAGCTAAATATATATTTTCTTCCAATATTAATAATTCATCGATGTAAACTTGAAGATACTTCAGAAATTGATTGGAAATAATTTATATTCATCCTTTATTCAAACTCTGTAAAATAACCAACTAAACACTCAATGAGGAAATCAGTAATACGATCAGATTTTATTTTAATATAATAGTATATCGAATAAGCATGTATGATGCTAAAAATTAACCTTAATAAATTAATTTATATTATTATTTATTAATAATTGTGTTGTATATTGGGGATGGAGTGAGTTACGAATATATGAATCTGCAAAGTAACGTTTTTTTTAAATGTTATTTAATATAGCAGATAAGTACACTTGCACTCATCACGTGGAAGTTCATCAAATTTGATTAAATTCTCGTCATAATTGATTCTTATTCAAGATTGTTCCATTATCATTTCCACTAGATTATTACAGTAACGAGTTAATTCGTATAAGTAAGGGAAATGAAATTGAATAATTTTAGGAAATATAGGAACTCCAATATAGTTTTCAATATAAGTGAAATAGTTTTGGATACATTGAGGATAAATGAAAATATTTTTTTTTTATTATTTAAATTTAATAATCAAAAGGCACAGTCAAAAATGAAAAGAAAAATTTAGTAATAAGAATTATCATGATTGAATAGTACATGCATATGTATAATTCACTAATCATGCAGGAATATTTTTTCCTAAAATCGAGAGTTTACTAATATATTACTGTGGCTACAATTATATCATATATATGTGACATGTTTTTGGAGTCAGAAACAGACTTAGTTTTAAAAAAGGTCTTTATTCTAGAATGAGTACATCTCTTCTGACGCAAGAGGCAGAGAGAAAAAAGAACGCCACCGAAAATCATAAGTGGGTTAAACACTTAAAACACCGATCGCGGCGTCCATGAATGCTCTTGAAAGTTAATGCTGACATATAGGGTTATTAAATATAACGATCTGGAATTAGACATGTTTATTGGCTAGGCCATATGTTCGGAAGAAATAAATGGGTGAATAGTTTGATACTTGAAGAGGTGAGGAGAAAAAATAAAAGTGAAGTGCTAGATAGGGAATTTAATTTTTAATGTAATTTAATTATCTTTACATACATGATACAAAAGTATCAATCTTTTGGTTGTTTCTTATTGTGCAACTAAAGAACATTAATTTAAAAAAAAATGTTTTGCCTATTTTTAAAAATATATTTCTAAGAAAAAAATATTTGTATACAAATCATATCCCAATAAAAATGTTTTCAATATTTTTGCCCAATTTTTGATCATTTTTCATGAATAATTTTATTTGTGCTTCTTAATGATGGCGATCATATTATCCTACCCCGGCACAACGTTTGAAATTTGCTTGGTGAAACAGCATTATGTTCTCAAATTGATAAAAGAGAATTATTCAATTATGTTGGAGTAGCGTTAATTGGAATTTTTATTTCTTGTATTCAGAAAGGATATTTTTCAAAGCGAATGTGATTATTTGTCTTTATTCTTTCCTGATTACAAAAATACCCTCTAAACTGATTTCTGTAAGAACAAAAAAATACGTTTCAAAAATATAACATTTGTAAATTGAGTAACATTTTAACACCACACATGTAAGAAATTACTTTTTTATGCAATATTTTTTCTGCCATTTTTCCTCTGTATATCATTTTGTTCAGGTTTATAATATTTACAGGAAATGAATTTAAATGTTTTCAACTAATAAATAAATATCAGAATGTAAATTGTTAAAACGGTTGAAAACATATTGGTTTATATTTTAAAACATCCAAAATTTTAATTTTAAAAGTTTGTATTTTTGTACTATTTCAGAAACGTTCACGCAAATGATAAAATCTTTTAACAATTCACTCTAAATGATATAAATTTTTCAATTAATCCATTGCTGGTTTTTTTTTTTGTGACTATCCTCTCTGTTGAGTTTAAAAACTTACGCAAAATTTCAATTTAATTCAATATATTTCCTCTCTCTATGAATATCATGAAACTTCTCGCTGCTTAGTTATTTTATCAAAGTAGGTATAAAAAATTACGCATTTTTTTTATTACGTATTTCAAACCTACACATTAAATCTACATTTTAAAATTAAAATATGCAAGCATTATTTTTAAAAGAGTTTTTATTTTAAAATATAGAATTATATCATAAAAATATGAACATGAAAATATAAACAGGAACAACAGTAGTTGCACGGCTAAATAGTCGGAAAAGTGATACCAGCGGAAATCACGGTTTGCGCAAATTTTGCTACATCTGCTTTGCACATGGAAATGGCGGAATGCACAGCGAGATTGTGATTAATGAACCACAATGAAATTTTTGCTATAACATATATATATATATATATATATGTGTGTGTGTGTGTGTTTGTGCCTGCGTGCGTGAGTGCGTGTGTGTGTGTAAAGACAAAGATAAAATGAGACATATTGTAAAAAGACAAAAATATACCTTGTACTGAATTTAGGCCATACAAGATTAATAAGTATGCATTCCATATTGTGTAGAGCATTAAAACGTACTATATTATGACATTTCAACGCATTATGATGTATTAAATATTTTTAACTGCAGTTTAGTGGTTAATAACGTAATACATTGTGTACGTTTTCAAAAAATGATGGTATTTATTTATTTTTTTGAAAAAGTTACAAAAGGAATATAACTACGTCATAAACAAATACGGTATTTTCACGTCCATGAAAAATGTAACAAAGATTTTTGCATTTTTTGTCAAGTCTATAATAAACTATCGTATTTTAGAAGGCAGCCACTTCAAGATTAAATTTCGTATAAGATTGAGTTCTAATAAAATATACTATTTTATTTACCAAACTCATGTCATCAATTAAATAAGTATTAAAAATGTATTCGATGTGTTCTAGATTTCAGGCAAAATATCCAGAACGATCCTGCAACGTTTTAATATACTACATGTTATTTTTAAGAAAAATAATATAATTTCATATTTTTAATGTATGGAAAAAATTATATTACCTAAATTTTACTCAGTTAATGGAAAATATCTTGAGCTAATATATTTATCGCTTTTAGAATTTTGCAAGTAATATAAATAAAGTTATATCACTTTTAATAAACGTTGTTTAAAATAAATTAATAACTATTCAACTACAGCAAACTCTTTATTTCACTAATGTATATGACAATATAATAACATGAAAGAAAACTACCATTTTTAAAGTAAAAATATTAAACAGAAGAAATTTGGAAAAGAAAACTACATAACAAAAACTTAAATTTATGAATGTCACCAATTTCCCATTACAACCTCAAAAGAAATATTTTTTCCCCGATCCAACTAAACAAGAAAAGGAAACAACAGTACCCGCACTCTCGAATTCTTTAAAAATATATTACAGCGTAATTAAAATTACTTTTTATTTAAAAAGAACCGAAACTGTTCATGCTAAAAAGCAAAATCACTCTGTCACACGATATGGTAATAAAGCAAGACATTTAAAAATAGCACCTATTCATTTAAACGACAAGACAGAAGAAAAAGACGTAAAATTCATCATTCTGATATCTTTATTTAATCTAGGATGGTGCTTTTTATCTGGTTTTAGTCTTTTCCAACCCGGGAATAATGATAAATCATTCACGAAAGCATTAACGCGAAATGCGAGTGCTCGGGTTTTGGATGGCATTCCGGAGCAGCAACAGCCCAACTCCAATGTTTTTCTTTATCTCCATTGACATAATGGGTTTGTCAGATTTAAATCTTTTTTGGAGGGGATAAGGAACGCTCTTTTCCTTTCTTGTACAGAAATTTATGAGGTTTGAGTGAGGAAATTGAAATTGGAAAACGGTAGCCGACAATGTTATGTTCTAGTCAATCACTCTGCTTTCACTATCAAACTATTCTTAGAAACATTTTTATTTGTTTTGTCTCCAATAAATTCTTACTCCCCTTTTAATTGATTTTCTTTATTGTTCAGTATTTCTCAGAAATTTCTGAAGTTTTAAGGTATCCGACTACGTTCGGAACCATGATTTTAAAAAAAACGCATAAAAGGATAATTTTCATGATATTTAGTGTCTCTTAGATTAGAATGCATGTATAAAATTGTTTTATAAGGACATTTGGACAAAAAAATTATTTAAATACAATATTTTGACAAAAAATTAACTTAGAGTAACCTTTATTCCAAATGTTCTCCTTTTGTAAAAAATGCTTCTATTGTATTAATATTTTCCCTGTATACAGACCTCTGTACAGAGGTTCAACTATGATTTTTGAAAAATTAAAATTATTTTCAGAGTTACAACCATTTGAAATAATTATCAGTGTATTTTCTTAAAATTTCTCCCTTCTGTTTTCGTAAACCATGGATAAATCGACTTCCGAGTTATGTACTTTAAAAATTCTAGTAGTGCCTCTGTTCAGAGGTCTGAGCTATATACAGGCAAAATATTAATACAATAGAAGCATTTTTTTACAAAAGGAGAACATTTGGAAAAAAAAGATTACTCTAAGTTAATGTTTTGCCAAAATATTGTATTTAAATAATTCTTTTTTTGTCATAATGTCCTTAAAAAATATTTTTACATGTATTCTAATCTAAGTGACACTAAATATCATAAATATTATCCATTTACACGCTTTTGCAAAATCACGGTTCCGAACGTAGTCGGATACCTTAAATAAAATAAATTAGACTCTAATTTTGTTTGTAGCTTTGTTAGTCTATTAATTATATATATATATATGTATGTGTGTATGTATTTATTCACTTACATTTTCTCTCAATGGCTTTTATAACGCAATGTTCTTGAGCCCTCCAAGGCTTCAAGTGACAATTAATTTTTAGTTTACATGCTAAATGGAAAGTAACCACAAATTTATCTCCAAAAAATTGACAAGTTAGCGTTTTTAAAACAGTTTGAGGTTAACTTGAATCAACCATGTATTCTGACCAATCAGAAATTTTTTTCTTCAAATCAAATGGGTCTGAATGCTTCCGGTTGGCACAAAGCTTATTATAACTGATATCTCTGTTTTTGTGAACGTCCTTTAAATCGGGTATGCAGCTCTTCTTGTGCAACTGTTTGTACGTTTTTGTTTTTTATTTATTCATAGGTTGTGTTGTGCGTGCGATCGTCAATTAATGTGGATTTTTAAGAAACAATATTTCTTGCTCCCCCTTTTCAGGATTTTAACAAGAAAGGATGTCCACATTGCACAAAAAAGTCTTCAGCAAAGTCCAAATTATTTCATATATATATATCGTGTACCGGAATGTGTGAAGGGCTAAATTTATATAGATCATATGGAATCACATATCTGTTGTTATAGTTGCATTAATGATGCAGTCTTTTGTTCATGGTAATCCAGTTTATTGTACATTTAAACACGATATATGCATATATATATATAGAGAGAGAGACGGCCTACAACAAAGAACACAAAAACTACGTAACGAAAGCAGAGGTGGGCTGAATTTTCCAAATAATCCCGGGAGTTTATATGGTTGCAACAGGAAGTTTCAAACTCATATGATTTCCATGTACGAGGCTTCTGATTAGTGGGAAGATATCGTACGATGAAAATTTACGTAAGATTACTTTAAAAATGCAGAGCTATTAATTTTTAAGTGATACAGTTACGGTTATTCCCGTTAGGTGGGTAACAAATAATTAAATACTTACGTTAGAGTCCTGGAAAATAAATAAGGACCATTACAAATTAAAGTTACTTAGGTGAAATTAAAGGGATTTATTACATATATATAGAGAGAGAGATATAATAAAGGATGTTTTTTTCATGATTATTATATGCTTTTAATTTAATTTATTTTTAAGTATTTCAGGAAGCATGGCATTATGGTTTTTAATACTTTATTTGTCACAAGTTTTATCTTAAATTCATTGTAAAAATTAGTGAAAATTTTTGTATTTAATTAAAAATAACAAATTTAAAGAGAAAAATATATTTAAAATATGTGCTTGTTACAAGTTTAACAATAGCAATCAAATTATATTCATTTATATGCATAATTCGAAATTTACCTTTTTGTTTTACATTACAGAAGTAATTCTTTTCTGATTAACTCATAGTGTACTATACTATACAAGTAAATCATTTAAAATCAACACTTTTAAACATATCTTTGCATAATTAATACTACTATAAAAATAATTTCTAAACATCAATTCAAATTATTTTAATAAGAAAAATTTAGTAGTACGCTAGAAGAAATCTTAATATATATATATTTTTTCTTTTTGAATCACTAATCAAAAAACGTGGCTTTGAATAAATTTTCATCCAACATACATTGTATAATATATTTCTGATCCTTCTCCTTAAGATTTAACCATATGAACCCGAGGCTAAAAGTCTGCATCTGTAAGAATTGTTAAATTATGTTATTTGGAAGGCATCGAAAGAGACTACTCTTGAAGATTAGTTTATTGGAGATTTATTGAGAGTAGTATAAATTTTCTCATCATCGCACGTTCTATTTCTTGATTCGAAATTGGCTTTGTTACAAATATCCTAGAGGGCAAAGTTTGATTTTTCCTTGGATCTTGTTATTATCTTTAAAGAAAATAACATTGAAATGCTATGCGAAATGCTTTTTTTTCGATACTTTGGAAGCGCATATATTGAACTAGATTCAAAAGATTAAATGGTTAAATAAAAGAAGTAATTATACAAACAAGCAAGTTCTAAAATTATGTATTTTCTAAGTTTCTAAAATTATGTATTATTTCTGATTTGCATGAGCTATGTTTAAGGTATCCGACTAGGTTGAAAAAGTGCTTTTTAAGTGTTTGATGTTGTTTGGGACATTAGAGAAAACAGAAATTACTTATTGAGGAAGAAGGTCTAATACATAAAACTAGAGAGTTTTTTTTATAGCATTTACTTTATCTAACTAATAAAAATATTTTTTAATTCGTTTTTTGAAGAATGAACTTTTTATGATAATTTGTGCTCGAAAAAAGGGATATCTTCTAAGTAATAAAATCAAATGCAATGAAATTTATAACATATATACTTTGGGCCCTTCAGAGTATAACAAACCGCAGGTTTTAATACATCTACATTTAATCAGATTTTACAGCCATTTTTAGCTTAGAACATGCAGTAATTTTGACAAAAAATCATGACCATCAAATTTAAATGCTAATAAAATATTTATTTATTAAAATATTTTTTATCCTGTGGTTTGTGACACTTCAGAGGGATCAAGAAGTATATCAATGACGTTAAAATTCCATGATGTGCAATTTAATTTTATTTATCACGTTTTAATTAACTTAAAAAATTTTGCTAAATTTTCCTAAAAATATTTTTTTTTCAAAAAAGGGTGATACATGTTAGTTATTTAATAATTATGACTTTTTAAGCCTATTTATGTTCTTTAAAACAATAAAATTATTCAAAAAAAATCAATTTTTAAAAATTTATCTCCAAACCTAGTCGGATACCTTACCACATTTTTTTTTCCTCAGTTTATAAAGCAGCTTAAAAATATATTCACAAAATAAGCAAGTAATATTTTTTCAGAAAATATAATTGAATATCAGGTAAATTCAGCCTACAACTCATTCAGAATATATTTTTCTAAATATGCACATAATTTTTTCTGTAATTTTTATTTCTTGTTCTTACTTTAAAAGTTCATTCCATTTCAGGATATCTGCTGACAGAAAATATTTTTCATGTTTATATCTTTAGTTGATTCAGAAGTGATTTCTGAGAATAGGAACACAAATAAACAAAAGCATTTATTTTAAAACTTTCAAGTATTAAAAAATATTACTTTTAATACTTTTTGTTTTCAGTTGCTGTAAAGGCTTTATTAGTGCTAATTTTCCCATCTGCTTTAAATTTTTATAGTTAAAAATATCAATTACATGACTATATATATAAATTGTCTTATTTTATTTAAATTCATTCTTCTATAGTTAGAAAAATTTTTAAGATCAGTTTGCTTTATGTTATGTCAAAGAATACTTTCTAAAATCTTAAACTGATTCAAAAGTATTTCAAACAGGGTGTTGCCAAATTTGGCCGACAAACTCAGAGGGATGATAGTAGGCAGCATGGGGATGATAAATCACCTTAGGGCATGGGGTAGCAAACCACACATGCTTAGTTAGTGATAATCGCTACAATAGTAGTCGTCGGGATGACAATGCGCCAAACGAATATGGGGATTTGGAGTGTTACACTATGATTGAAGAAACCTGAATCTATGTAAATTTCCTGCTCGTCTGGGGTGAACAAAATCGATAAGCAAGTTGTCAAAGGTGGTATTGCCCAAAACGCAGGTGTTAAACTACAATTGGTAACAAAGAGATGGGTTGTACGAATGAGGAATGCGTGGATATGTACCTTATGTAAGGCCGAGATGACTGCAATGAATGCGAAGCACAGAGAATGTACCAGCACTACTTTCCGACTAGACTTTGTTTGCACCATATCATGTTTCACGTCATACCACCTGTGCTATGACCTAGGTAACCGCAACATTGAACAATTCCTGTGATAATCCCTTGTCGTTTCATTTCTGACGTAGAGATGTGATACATTGTTCGTATTGTAAACATACTTTACGTCTACTAAACGTATTTCTTACCTTTTATTACAACTTTTTCTTTCACTCGGCATCCCACTCCTCATAACTGTTTTTACGCATTACTCCGACTAAACATGGTTTGTGACCCCATGTTCGGTAGTGATTTGTTGTCCTTATGTAGCCTACTATCACCACTTTGAATCTGTCGGACGAACTCTGCAAAACCTTGTAGAAATAAATAAACTTAATTTTAAAACATCCTGAAGTATTGATCGTTAGCGTATTTGTTCTGGATTATAGTTTGTGTAAAAAGTTGGATAATGAATATTATTGATCTCCCTATCAATTTGTGGGTAATATTTTGATATAACTGATTTTAATACTAACCACAGTCTTAGATTGTGTTGTAAAATCGACTCTATCCCCATTTTGCAGTGACGTAACGTACACCCCTGCATCGCGTTTTTGCTCAGGATTCTAGGAGACCCAAAGCCTGATGTTATGGTTTTGCAATCCTTTGGAAAATCCAGTATTAAGCTTAAAATATGACTTTGCACAGGGGGTTACTAGTATTCTCCGAAACGCCACTAAAATTTTGTGTGTGTTTTCCCCACAAACTAGATTTTAACTTTGTTTTTTTTAAAAAAAATTATATGCATAAAGTGTAGTGTTGCAGTACGCTCTTTCTCGATAATTAAGATAAAGTAGTTAAATTAAATAGAAAGCTTCCCTTTTTTTCACTAATAATTCGTCATTTCAAAGTAACTTAAACAAATCAAACAAGCCATTTAAATAACCATAAAACGGTTTCACTATTTTGTTTTTAAATTTATATCTTATTAATTAAAAAGCTACTAATTGTTTAAATTTGTAAGCGGAATGCATGATAGTCAAAATTAAACTAATTGCATTTTCAGAACTTTTAATTTTTAAATCAAATGTAAATTTTTATTCTTTAAATCGATATTAAGAATACTGTCAACCATAAATATAGGAATTAGCTGTGTAATTTAATACTTATTAGGAAAGGAAGTCAATCTTCCTAAATTTAAAAGTAATCGGATTTAAGATAAATAATTCTAGAGTACGATGGGAAAAAATGAATGACTTCGATAATTTATATTTACGTCCATTCTATCAGTATAGTATACCCACCACTTAACGTAACATTCCGAAGAACTTAGACAATTTAATGAAGTGGATCAAAAGTATCATTTTCTCCTCTTAAATCTTTTTATTTTTGATTCCTCTGAATTTATCGAACATCGCATTATGCAATAATAGGGGTTTCATCAAGCCTTTAAAGATGATGAGTGTAATCATTATTTTACACTTTCATTAAATGTCGATCATGTTTAACCGACAAAAATGTTTTCATTCGAGCACATTACATTGAGATAATTACTAGGTTTGTATTTTTCATATAATAGCTTATTAACACACTTTAATAAAAAGTTCTGTTTCTGCTTTGTTGTACTTCATAAACTTTGTACAGTGAATTACGTTCAACGCGAAAATGCTAAAACGAAATCTCGGTTAACGCGAACTAATACAATGGTCCCTACAAACTATGTATGAGCTATTAATTATGCAAACTATGCTATTTCATACATTTTTTTTCTCTTAATACGAAACGAAAATCACTTAACATGAAAAAACTTCCTTTCTGGGAAAGAAAAAAATACAGAAAACACCGATTAGGCGAGATATAAAATGGGTGCTTTAAAACGTTTATGTATTATTTTACTCTCCTACTGTATCATTGGAAGCGTTAATTGCAATAAAGGATGATAATGCGAGAAAAACCACAATTATGTCAGATAAATACATTTTGGAGGTTGTTTAAAGCTCAAAAATATCACTAATACAGATTCCATGAACAGGAAATAAATAATGCAGCTCTTGTTTCCAATTCATTCGAAATGAAGAACGTCATGAAAAGTATGAACAGTCATTTAGACGCCTATTCCAATGGTGAAATAAATAACAAAATGGAAGATATGGAACAATTTGTTGCCAAATTGATGCTAAAAAAGACAATGTAAAGAAAAATATTTTCTAGAAACTTAATAAATATTTCTTTAAAATTATTTTAGCACGAAAAAATATTTGAGTCCCCTCAGTTTCGTTTTAAATGATTTTTACTGTACTTTATTTTTAAGATATTTTCGAATTTTTCAAATTTTAACTCTTGGAAACGTTTCATATTTCTTGAAAATATAGTCGTAACGTAATTCATATTAAATTCCATATTCTATTTTTCAATTAAATTTACACTTAATTGAAATTCATTGAAGTTTAAGTGATTCAAAAAAGTAGGAGGATTTTTTTTTAACTTCCTTAAAAAAATAAATGAAAACGATTTTTCAATGCCTGAGTGAAAAATTCTGGAAATCAGAGGAGGTTAGGCAGCACAATATTTCTTTTATAACTTCGTGATAATGAAAATAATCCAGTTTTTTTAATTAATTAAAATCTTTGTAAGTATTTATTCAAGCAGTTAGAACGTATAATCTAAAGCTGCGAAATTGATTCGAAGGAAAAAATTACAGATCTTTCAAAGAAGGAGTGACATAAAATACGTCTGTTGCAATTTAAGATCTGAAGAATAGAAGTGTCAAACATATCAAGTATAAACTAAAACAGAATAAAAGAAAATAAGTAAAAACATCTGAAAGGATTTATTTCATTTTGGGGTCACGCGTCAAAAAATCAATTGAATTTACGCTTTGTGACAAACTCTGATAAGATTTAGTTCAAGTACATTCTTAACAAATTATAAAATTCTACATTCAACTAAAGTTAGTTTGAACTGGTTTTTTTGAAGTGGAACTAATCTCGCCTATTTGACGTTGTACTTTTACAAATAGTAATTTGATATAAAAAAACAGGCAGTTGACTTAAATATCTTAACTTAATGACTAGGTTAAGATGTACGATATCTAAAGATATATGTGAACAAATTACAACAAACATGATAAAGAAAGGCATCTATGCAAAACAAATGGAAAAAAACCAGTGACTTAATCAGTTTAAAAACAGTTGCTTTAAAAGGAATTACTAAAATAACACGGAGCATAATTTCATAGATATTTTATAAATACCAAATGAGCGAGAGAGATTAGAAATTGGCAAGAATAAAATTTTGCTTTCGGTCGTTTTTATTAATTTTTTTTTCCTAGTAAAATATACTATTCGTAGATCTCTAATAGTTTCAGATATTTGATAAACTACCTTATAAGTTCTGAGGAAACACATTTACATTTGCTTAACATCATTGTGGTAAGTTGTTTCTTGAAAGCTAAATTTATGTAAATTGTATTCGGGATGTAATTGAAATCGGATACAATTTCAAAATTAGGTCTCGGAGCTTAGCATCTTGTTAGATCTTCTCTAACATGTTTTAAATTGTAAGATATTTCATTACAAAGCTGTTGCTTCTGTGTACGTTACGGTAAGATAATACAAATGAAACAGCAAAACATGTATCATAAAATCTAAAGCATAACGTAAAATTGATTTTTTCTTTATTTGAACTGGATTGAAACAGTAAAATAATTTTGGTTTGAAAAAGGAAATGTAATCACACTTTCATTTCATTACTTTCAATAACTATGTTTAAAAGACTGTTAATTCAATTTTTAAAAAAGGTAGAACAAAATTTAAAAATAGGCGTACACATAAATTTAAAAATATATATTTAATTAATGAATCAATCATATAAAGAATAAAATAAAGTTGAACGTTTTACTCTAAGAAAAAAGGATTAGAGTTTAACCTTTGCAGTATAAATACCTTTGTAATATTTGTGTTAAAATGTAGCGAAAGTTACAAACATCTTAATTATTCCTAAATCCTTCAACAAAAATATTTATCGAAATTAACAATTTTGCCAAATATTTTTTTACAAGAGACGAAAATGATTTTTTTAAATAAATTAAACATTACAGCGTCATGCTACATTATAATATCTTAAAATTTTTGACAATATAAAAAAAATAAGTAGATAAGGAAAATTTGATACATAGACATAAAAAAAATCGAATAAAATAACAGGTCAATTTAAATTACTTTGATAACTTCGTATTGATTATGACTCGGTTTGATTTGTAAGGACATATTTTGTTATGTCTTATTATAAGTTATGCGAGTGTTTTCGTTTTTTTTTTATTTCTGATCAAATTTTATCATCTTTTAAAAACAAAGCATTGCAAACAATAACAAACTGGCAGTTTTTCTCTCTCTATCTCTCTCTATATACTATAAATAATAGTACGAAAAAATTTTTGTTTAAAGTTTTACTTGTTGAATAGCATATGATGAACGTACTTTAAAAAAAAAAAAACTGGAGGAAAGTTTTAAGTTAAGGAAAAAGTTTGGTTCGATATAAAAGTTTCTATAATATCAATTTCAAAAATTACTATTATTCTGATGACTTAATAAGTTACTCACAAATATATAATGTTGTAAAAATTGTTTGTTACTTTTTCTTCTGCTTTTGAAGGTAGTTATTTAAGTATTTTATTTTCCTTACAAATATTTTTAATGATAAAAATTTGTTTTATTTTAACTGTTAGATTTTAAAACAAGTATACCCTACTAAAGTACAAACTTGACTTCTTTCAGCTGAATATCCATCTAATGACGTCATCAAAGGCCCAACCTTCGTGAATGAGCCACCGAATGATATAACCTTCTTGAATACATACGGTACAATTATTCCCTGCTCTGCCACTGGACATCCAAATCCTACTGTGACTTGGAGAACCGAAGATGGGACGGTCGTCGTCAATGTACCAGGTCTCCGACATGTAAGATGGGATGGATCTTTGGACTTCCCACCATTTTCACAAGAAGACTTTCGAAAAGATGTTCATACTGCTGTCTATCGATGCGTTGCTATGAATACTGCTGGGATTCTAGGCAGTAGAGATGTTCGAGTTCGAGCCGGTAAGTAGTCCTTAGCCATTCACAAATATATATATATAATTTTTACCTCAATTTGTTGCCATTTTATACCTCGGCAAAATATTTTTCAGAAGCATTTATTTTCCGTGTGCAGTTTATTGTATTGTATTGTGTTTATTATGTATTGATTCGAATTATCAGAACAAAACACGGAATCATTGTAAACATTTCTAAATATTTACCGTTTTTTATATAAATACTCATATTGTTTTTAATATAAATATTCCTAAGATGAACATATATTTTATAATCCAACATACATCCAATCTATATTTGTGAGATTCGATGTACGTAGTGCTAATTCTTTCAGAGCAATGCATTATTGTCGAATTTGTTTTTAATTATAATTGTATAAATAAGATCCCACTGTCCATGCAAAGTGTTTTTTCCATGAAATAATAACATCAATAACATTTGCTATTAGACTGATATTAGATGATTTATTACAGTGAGGTACCTGTGGTACTTTTCTTATTGCAAATGCTGGAAGGTGTAAGTTAAAACATTAATTAACTGAAAAGGAAATAACTGTTAATGACTGTTTGTTCTTATAACTGCGCCAAGTTGCTCAAGAGAAAATATTTTTGACCTATGCAGATCATACATTTAAAAGCACTTCTAGTAATATTAACGGTGTCATTTCTTTATTGCAATTGTGGGTTGATGTGCTTTGAGTTATAGGTAAAACTCAATTTGTTGGAGAGTGAATGAGTAACTGTTAGGCTCATCAGAGGTGCAAACTATGTGTGTGTCTTTACTGTCTCTATTTATTAGGAGGTTTCAGGTCTTTTACAGGTATCCTGAACCTATGTCAATTTGGTTTTTTCTAGCATTCGTTACAGTAGAGATACTAATCATTTTTTGAATATACACGTTTATCAAAGATAGGACAGTTTTAAAAACATGTAATCAAGAGTTTACTATTCAGGAAATCTTTCCTTGAAAAGCTTATTTCTGATAGACCAGAGAGATCTTGCGTAACACAGCTGTTGAAGAACATATACCTCCAGTGTTAGAAAATATTTTTTTATTCTCATGAATTATTCTATCTTAATCAAGATGTCAAGTTTACAATACGTCACTTAATAAGAAAAATCGCCCATGATTTCCATTCAGAAACTGGTCTTACCAACGGGACAGATCCTTTGTAACAGAGGATTTGCCTTAGAAAACTTAACTTCCAATCTACTTTTTTTCTAATGATTGAAAAGGTAGAACTTCTAATAAACTTATATGCAAATCCCTTTATTAATTTAGAAATGACTGAATTTTGAAAATTTAAGTCACAAATTTCTTGAAAGGTTTAAAAATGAATGTCCATTTGTCAATTTTACTAATCAACTGATATACCGACATGAAATACACCTTTAAATTTTAGCTGTCTGTCTAAATCTTGTAGTATACATGCTTGCGTTAAACTTAACACAAATGATGTTTCAATATTAGAGAGAAGCAAACTGCTGTTCCAATATAAACTTAGATTTATTAAAAACAGCGTGAAACATTCAGTATTAATAGGGCCTAATATCAAATGTATTCAGTTACATGAGGTATTCTCAATTTGCAAGACGAACAATATTGAAAGTTCCAGGGTTCACTCCTTGGACCCATTATTTTTAATATTTGCGTCAATGATATATCCACCACTGACAACACATTACTATTTATGAATGCAGATGGACACAGCGACACTTAGCCAGCACAAAGAACCAGTCTAAATTTCCCGCATGTAAACAAAACCTTATGGATAAGAAGAACAGATCTTCCGAGTGTAAAACCGCTGTAAATGCAAAAGAAAAAATATGAAGGCAATTTTCTTTGTCACCCTTAAAATAGATCCTATATTTTTCCTCAAAAATAATAAAATTCCCTTATTTAAACGCACCGAACTACTTGGTGGGATTTTAGTTGAAAGAATTAACTTTCGGATAAAGCAATCACTCAGTAAAAAATATATATTAGGACACTCTCATAAATTATTTCCATTAATTTTGTGTAGATCAATATTAAACCTATATATTAAACTGCTTGTCTAGATTTTCAGGCTAGTGCTGACCAAAGCTTTCCATATTTGGGTGTTTACTACAAAAACTTACCTAAACGATTTAGAAAGAGACCAAACAAATTCTTATTTTAAATCATGCTGTCAACACTTATGGTTTATGAAAAATTTTGACCTGTAAAATTGAAACTCTAATACAAGTCATTAGAAAACAAGCAATAAAATACTTTGAGTAAACTGACAACTTGACAATTTTATCAATTAATAAAAAGTGATAAATATACCCCAGCATTAAATTCCCATAGGATACGACATATTTTAATTGACCGTGAATTCCTGTTAACTACCCTTTTTTTTACTTTCGTAAAATCATGGTACCATGTATTTAACTTAAAAGTTTTCCACTTCCAAATTTTCTCGCCTATCTGCAAAATTTCGAAAACATTTTTCGTGTCTTTAATGACATCCAATCAGGATCTTTTTATCAGAACAAGCCCTTTGAACATTACTCATTTTTTTAACTCTCGGACTTTTTGGCTGCATTTGGATTGGTTAGGATTTTCCCGCGCCCACCATCCTGATCGATATTTAATTTTTTGTTCTTTTTTCGGTTTCTTCTAAGCACTTAAAATTAAATTCTCATGTAATTTCTCTATCTATAAGTTTATCAATAAATTTAAAAGTCAAATTTTATTACTGTAAGAATTGAAACAAACACAGGGGACTGGAAAAATTATCACATCGATCTAAATTGTGATGTTTGGAGTTGGAGCCATATAAGATTAAGTGTTCTGTTGAATATATCTCAAAGGATCTTGAAAAAATGTATTCTTGGTAAGATCATATTCTTGTTAGTCAAAGTTGTAAAAGGCTTCATAACAGCAATGAATGGCAGATCATAACAATGCTTTTATTTCTAAATTGTTAATAAAAAGTGACATATATATCTCGAATAAAATATGAAATAAAACAATAACAGAGCGTTATTGTTTTATTATTATTCGAAGAATTAAAAAAAGTACCACTTAAACTACCTTTAATATTTTCACAGAATTTAATAGTATGAAAAATTAACACACACTGATTTAAAAGCATAATCCTTTTTTCTCTGAGATTTTTCATTCCTTCTTCTGTAAAGATTATATTTAGAATATCGAATGCTTCATTATTGTAATAAAATAATATATATACCATTTGACTGATTGTGAAACAAGAAATACAAATATAAAATGTTTCATATGGGCGAGTGAGTTTATAGTTTAATTTTTTATACGTAATGAAATTAATTTTATAAACTGATAAAATGCTTTCAGAATGTTGTTAAGGCATAGCAGGTGAAATTTTTTGGTTAACACAGCACCCCTAAAATGATTTAGCAAAGAGTTTTTGAAAATGAAAATCTTTTATGATAAAGTAGTCTTTTAATTGATAACAGTAGCTATTGATAATAATTAATTCCCACAAACATATTTTCTATGTTGTTTTTAAAAATAGCTAAGGAAAATGTATAATAGTAAAGCATGGTTTTTAAATTTTATAGTTTTATTTCATAGCCATCTTCGAGAAAATTGTGTATAAAAGATTGGAATCTCGTAACCTTACATGTCAGTGCCAGCACGACTAACATTTCTAACTCCAATTCAAAATGTTCAAATAACTGAAAACAGAATTGCATATATCTTAAATATATATATGCACAAGAGGAGGGGTCCTAGGGGTCCGCCCCCCCCCCCGACAGAGCCCCTGATTTTTTTTCCGATTGACTATAATTTTAAGTATATAGGACGTATAAAATTTAATTAAGTATTTGTTATTAATGACTAATTTTATTAAAGAATGCTATTTATTTATTCAATAATTAGCTTTTTGTTCCCGAATATCGACAAAACTAATAAAAGCATGATATGAGAATGGGAGACCTTCGACCCTGGACCCCTCTCTTGAAAACTTTCTGTATGCACAACTGCAGATATATATATATATATATATATATATATATATATATATATATATTATGGTATATTATTCGTACATGTTTTAAGAATTAATAGAAAGTTTATAGAAAATTATGTATAAAAAATTTAAATATTCCCACAGGCGATTTAAATTATTAAAACATTTATAACACGTTTTGGTAGAACAGTATAATAAAATAATTATAATAAAATTTATGTTCGTATAGAAGCTTACATGAAAGCTTTTTGTAAGTTGGGAGTTCGAAGTGAGCTTAAAGAAATGATACATGGGATTCTACTAAGACCGTGATTGGGACTCTACAACTTGAGACTTAGTTAAGAGACATTTCTTGTGAGAAAGAATTGCTCTGGAACAACTCAGGGTAAATTTTAAAAAGACCATTTTCTAAAATAAATATTTAAGAAATAAATGCATAAGTAGCGATTGTAAGAGCAAATGACATCTCTAAGACACGGCATAATGTTAAAAAGTTACGTAAGGAAAAAACACTTCTGGAATCTGAGATTTAAAAACAAAAAGTAACGAAAACAAAGAGTGGGAGCCTCATTATCTACCACACTGCGAGAACAAATCAACTTGATTTTCAGTCACGTGTGTCCAAGGTAAAATCGCTACTTACTTGCTTCGGAGCAAAGCCAGATTTTGATGGAGTACTCAAGACTTGAATAAAGCACTTCTTAGGGATGATTTAGTGTTTTTTGTGTTATCCGGGGTATTCAAAGCATGCGTGTTTGGCATTGCAAACAAGAAGTTAACTACTGACTGACCGAAATGCTCAGTAATGCTTAAGACGTTTGTCACGATTTTTAGATGAAAAAGTCCTGAGGGAAAGCTGTGCAATTTGACAGTAAAAGTACATTTTGAAGCATACATGATGTTCAGATTTATGATTTCATAGTTCAAAGATCTATTTGAAGATATCTTTATCTCCAATTAAACTCTGGGTCCTACCATACGTCGAAGGTTGAATCTGACTACTTTAAAAACAACAAACTTTCTTGACTGATCATTCGCGAATGTGGAAATCCGTATAAAAATATCACTCTAAAACCTTATATAAAATATTTGAGTTATAATACTAATTCTTTTAAATACCACTTTTCTACAAAATATGTAGAATGCGCGATAGTGCACTTGACATTTCTTAAGCATTCATTTCTATCTAAATAAATGCAACTCTCAAATCCTTTATTTTCAATGATGTCATCTTTTGGCAGAGGTATTCGGTGGATTGTTTTAAAAGAATAGACATTATTGTCCCAATTTTAATATGATCGGAGTAATCAATTAGTCGGTTTTTGGTAAAAACTTAAATTTTCTAGTTGCAAACATTTTGAAAAATTTGAAATTGTATTTCAATGCATTTCGAAATAATTTTCTACAATTTTCCTGCTATTTCTTGAGTTTGCAATAACGTAAAACGTAATCTTTTTCTTAATCCATTTTTTTATATTTATTTAATTAATTCTTATTTCTAAATTATCCACATATTTTTCATATTTTATTTGATTATTCATTAAGAAACCGAACTAAACTCATTGGCGCAACATCCCATAAGGGCCAAGGCCTTCTGAGCCTAACTCAGTTTACGAGGCCTTGGGAGATGAGGTGCATGAGCATATGGTCCAGTCAGGGGCCAGTTTAACACGAAACCGAAGTTAGTTCCCAAGAAAGCTTGGTACTCATTTTATGGACCCACTGAAAGGATGAAAGGGTCGCATTTGCCCAGTCCGGGATTTGAACCCTGACCAGTGTGCTAGAATTCTCTATTATCAAGGTATTTAAAAATTTAAGTAATATGTTTTCTTAAGAGTTAAAATTAATACTTAACAGAAACAAAATCTTCTTTCTAAAAAATAATTCATAAATTTGTTTCATATTTACTTATTGAAATTTGTTTTATTAGTATATTATTGCAATCTTATTTCATTTATGAATGTTTTATTGATAATTAAATACAGTAATAGTTCTACTTACGCACACCTGGAGCTACAAAATTTTAAAATCTGCTCGATTTCTCCTTAGTTTAAGTGTGTGTGATTTTTTTATCTCTAAAAATCAGGTGGAATCAGTGCCAGAGCCTGATGAAATTGGTAATGATTGAAAAAGTTGTCAATCAAGATTTTCAAGCTACAAGATTTTAAAATCTGCTCGATTTCTCCTTAGTTTAAGTGTGTGTGATCTTTTTATCTCTAAAAACCAGGTGCAATCAGTGCCAGAGCCTGATGAAATTGGTTGTGATTGAAGAAGTTGTCGATATTGCCAGAAAAATAAATTTAATAGTAGATAGTGATAACATTCTAGAACTCTGGTGGATTCCCACAATCAGTAGCCGACAATTGAACTCATAAAAATTCATGAGCAAGAGTAAAACATTGAAGAAGTTGAGTCTTTAGACCCAGTTCAGTCAGAAGATCGAATGACAGCTGTGAATTTGACAGTCCTTCCTCAGTTTAATTGAAAAAGGGTTACAAATTTTAGAAAATATAGACTCCAACGAACAGCATATTTTTTAAAAAAAACTAGGAAGAAAAATTTTTTAGCATGCTTCAAGGAAATTTTGCGGGAGAACAAAATTCTTTGAGCTTGCAGGTTGATTAGTTAGATTTTGTGAAACATTCATCCAAATAACTTCGGTCTGCGATTTTATGTTTTCTATCTTATAAAATTTCATCAAACATTTTTTTTTTTTCTGAATTAATATTTTCATTCGTCTCCGGTCCCAACATAAGACAATTTTTTATGTATTTGTATGCACACACTAAAGTACATAACGATTTACACGATTATCACTCAGTACCCCCTATCGCTTAAGTGCCGGGTATTACTATACTGAAAAACATCTGTTAACTTTTCTTAAACTGTATCCTCATATTTAAAAAAAGCATAAATATTCAGAAATTTATAAGTGAATATTTTAAAAATTAAATATGCTTCATTTATATTTTGAATTACTTAAATTGATAAGTGAAGATTATATCAAGTTGAAATAGTAATTAGTTTTTTTTTATATTTTATTACTTTATTAAAGGTGAAATAAATATTTTTAAATTAAAACAGATCATTTTAGGAATATCATTGAGTGACTGTTTATGATTTTCTTGTAAATTTAGTATTTTAAAATAAAATGAAATACTTTTTTCTTTTAAAACTTCTTTTTAAGATAATTTGTGGAAAATCTACTAGTAATATTAGTAACAATACCACTAATTACTAGTCAATAATAAACAATGCTAGTAATTACTAGTAACATTACTAGTAATTTTAATACATTAAATTTAATAATATACTATTGTTTCTTTTTAATTATGAAGTTTTTCTTTATTGATGCTGAATGTATATAACAGCGGAATAAATTTAACTTTAATATTTCGTATTGTTGAAATTTTTTTCAATGTTCTTAAGAATTTATTATTATTTAATCTGGGAATATAAATCTTTAATAGTTTTGAACATCTGCTTTGTTCCAGTAATTTATTTATGTATAAGAAATGTAGAATTGCAAAGTTGCAATAATTGTACAACATCATTTTACAGTAACACGAAAGGAATTCGAGTCAAATCCAGTAGGAACCAAACATCTGAGGATACGTGAGATTTTCAAGCTAACAAGAGCTGATTATTCAAGAACAATGAAAGGGAGGTTCTATAATAGATGCGAATTGCTTTCTGTCTGGTTAGGGAATCAGAATCTCTACGTACCAATACATTGTTACCTTCTTTTAAATCTTTTGCATGTATGCGTGAAAGCGTGCTGAAGCTGATAATTCACATTGCAACGCAGTTGCTACAAATTACATATAATTTCATTATAAGTCAAAAATAAGTTTTTCTGATTTACGTGCAAGATATATCATGTAAAATTAAAGATTTAAAATTATAGTTTCAGTGTATCTGTGTGTGTAGTTTATTTTTTTTCTTATATATTTTAAAGATAAAAAATAATATTTCCAATATTTTGGGTTTTAACACCAAAAACACTTCCTCAATTTTATCAATAAGAAAGTTACTAAGACTCAGTAGCGCACACATAAATTTTTCAAGGGGGGTATCCAGGGTTGAAAGTCCACCATTCTTGTATTATGCTTCTTTTGATTTTGTCAATTTTCGGGGAAAAAAAACTGTAAAAAACTAATTATTGAATTAATAATTAGCATTGATTATTAAAATTAATAATTAATAACAAATACTTAATTAGATTTTACTTACTATATACTTAGAATTATAATCTATCGGAAAAAATTCATGGGCTTTGGGAGGGGTGCGGACCCCTAGGACAACCCCCCTTTTGTGCGCCACTGCTACGACTACTTTTGACGAACCTAAATTATTACCTAATTATTTGAAATGCTGTTTCTGAGTATTTTTTAATAGATTGTGAAACATTCAATCTTTACATCCTAGGACTATGGAAAATTTGTGTGCGGGAGGGGGAGGGAGTATCAACTTATTCCAAATGTTATCTGAACAATTTATAGAAATCCTGAATTTAAAAAAAATGTAGTGGTGGTAGGAAATGGTATTTTTCTTAAAAATACATATTAACTATATTTTCCTAAAACAACAAAACTATGAAATACTTGAAGAAAAATACAATCTTCCGAAACAAAAAAAGACGGTGCGAACTTTAAAAATTTCATGAACTGGTTAAACGACAAAATACCTCCTTCACAGATTAATATTTAAATGTTAATTTCTAAAAGTTATACTCATAAGAAAAATATTTTAGATTAGCCAAAAAATATTTGGTAATTTTAATTTTGAGTTATGTCACAAAGTTATGAGTAAAGTAAGATGAATTTGTCTCTTAAACTCAAAAATTGTGCGCTTATGTAAGTTATCTACGTAACACCAACTGGTGCTTAGAGCAAATAAAGGAGGGGTGTATCAACAATACTTTAAGGTATTCGACTACGTTCGGAACCGTGATTTTACAAAAACCTATAAATGGATAATATTTATGATATTTAGTGTCAATTAGATTAGAAAATGCATATAAAATTGTTTTAAGAATAGTATTACAATTAAAATTATTTAAGTACAATATTTTGACAAAAAATGAACTTAGAATGACCCATTTTCAAAATATTCTCCTTTTGTGAAAAATGCTTCTATTATAACAATATTTCGCCTGTATATAGCTCAGACCTCTGTACAGAGGCTGAACTAGAATTTTTGAAATATATAACTTAGAAGTGGGTTTATCCGTGTTTTACAACAACAGAGGGGAGAAATTTTTTAAAAAAAAAAGCCGATAATTATTTCAATGGGTTGTAACACTGAAAATATTATAAAATTTTTCAAAAATCATAGTTGAGCCTCTGTACAGAGGTCCGAGCTATTCACAGGCAAAATATTGTTATAATAGACGCATTTTTCACAAAAGGAGAACATTTTGAAAAAAGGTTATTCTAAGTTAATTTTTTACGAAATATTGTATTTAAATATATTTTTTTGTCAAAATGTCCTTTTAAAACAATTTTATACATGTATTCTAATCTAAGTGACACTAAATATCACGAACATTATCCATTTATGCGCTTTTTTAAAATCACTGTTCCGAACATAGTCGGATACCTTAAGAAAGAGTTATGCTTTATCATTCGTTTTTCACGGGTTAAGGAAAAGAAAACAATGGGTTGTTCACCGAAATTTGTTGGAGGCCTACGGATAGATTGTTATTTTGTAGAAAGGAGTGTACGTGTGGTGTAATGCATTTGAAAGTGGTAAGAGT
>BMAV01019196.1:81201-97004 GCA_019973955.1 Trichonephila inaurata madagascariensis
TGAAGTAATTTAAATGAATAGAAAAATTCTGTGATGGAATAATTTTCGGGAAAAGATATTCTCAAAATTACATTATATAAAAGAAAAGTTCGTATGATTAGAAGTTAAATTATATTTTGACTGTTGGGATGAAAATATGAGGTTTTAATGTAATTTTACAGGTTAGCTGGGAAAATAAAGAAAGATAGCTTTAATTTTTGTAAAATGCATACATGGAAGAAATTGCTGCATATACTAAAATAATCTTCATTTAAAATATTTAAAGAGTATACACACTAATATATATATATATATATTTTTAGATAAATATTTTAAGTACATATGGGTATGATAAAATATTACATATACTTCCAATTCTTACCAATAATTATTCGTAATAATCTTTCTATAAGTCTCTTTTTAAAAGTAACTATTCAAAAGGAAAATTTAACATTTTGAATATAATTTAAGCAAGATTTGTTTCAGTATAATAATAATCACTGAAGATACATTTTTGCAAATACAGTCAGTGATTAAATTGTGAAAAAAGATTGCTATTTTCATGTACTTCAGAAGCAATTTCATTTTTTTTATTGCTGAATAGTTAAGATCAGAATATGTAAGAAAATCATTTACTCGTTTTGCTCTTTATTATCGCACAGTGAATTTCTTTCGTAATATTCAGTAATTTTGTAATATTGAGTACTTTTTTAAATTCGTAGGGAATTCCTTTTGTAATTTTTTCACTTTCAAAACCTCATTAAAATGTTTTATTTTTTAATTTTTTCTTCAACCCACTATAGACAACTATTATATAAATCAAGCAATATATATATATATATATATATATATTTGACAAACTATTAAAATTGCAGGGGTCTTGTAACTTTGAAATAGTTACTACTAATAGTTACTACAAGCTAATGCTAATTTTTTTGTTCTTTTTAGTTCAAAGTTCCCCCGTCTTTAATAGATATTTTCTCCTATTAAAATCGATGTTGATTCAAATCAATTTTTTTAAATGTGATAAATATAATAGTTTTTAAGTATCTTTAATACCGGATAAAAGAACCAAAAGTTGGTTTAATTTTTAAAAATTCATAAAAATGAAAACATGATGATGAAGTGCAGTTTACAAAAAATCGTTCACAAAGAAGTCAGTTTTCTTAGCAGCAAAAATATTTTTAGTTGTTTACACCAGGAAGACTGAAACTTAGCATATACCTACATTGCCCAAAAGCAGTCAAAATGACTGCATTGTGAAAGAATGATTAATATGTAAAAAATATTTTTTATATTATTTACAGTTACATAACAAGTTATTAGTAAATATTAACAGTAAAAAAAAAAATTCTTCATTTGGGAAAAAAAAAATGCATTCTAAAAAATTCTATGAAATTGTTCATTATATATGTAATTTTTTTCTAATCGAAACTAAAAAGCAGTCAAAATGACTTCCTTTGGGCAATCTAGTGTTAATGAAATGAAAGGGATGTTTTATTTGTAATAAGCTAAATTCAGAATGATGCACCGCCGCAATATGCCAATCGAGTAAAACAATTCCATGGTGAGGAAATAGTGTTTGGTCGAGATCGCAAGATAGCATTGCCGCCTTAGTTGTGTCGGATAATGTTCTGGAGGTTACTTGAACAATTTTTATAGTAATAAATAAAGAATTGAGCGTACTGTAGTGCTATACATGATATTTCGGATTCTCAGCGTACGTTACCAGTTATATTTTTTAACTAACAATTTGTTTGGGAATAAAAAAAAACCGACTTTCTTGTGAATCATTCTTGCAAACCACACTACTTTATCAGTTATAGTTTCTTCTTTTATTTTATGAATTTTTAAAATTTGAACAAACTTTTACTCGCCCAGAATATGAATGTATTACTATGAACTAATTTTTTTATTCCTTTAGCTATTATGGACAAATGTGCAATAGCTAAATCATTTTAGAAAAGCCCTAGATGCACCATACACTTTTGCACCAAGGAAATCTAAATATTATATAAATGTCCAAGTAATCCAAGTGTTTCATTTCATCAAGAGTAACCCTCTTTTACCGAATTTTCTCTAATCTTAGCGACGCAATGGATTCCGAGCACGAAATTCTTTTATATCACACCGAAGTGCATTGGATTTCAAAGGGTAAATTTTTCAAACGACTCGTTGCACATGAAAGGGTTATTTCGTTCTTGGAGGCAAAAAAAATCTATTGGATTTTCTTCTCTTAACCAGATTCGATGGTTTAAATTTCAAGTTTTTTTCGGACTCCTTTGAAAAGCTGAATTATCTGAATTTAACCTTTCAGATCTCTCCGAGAGTATCGTCACATCAACTTCAAAACAGAAGTCATTTAAATAGAAATAAGGATTGGGGAATCAAGAAATATCCAAAGAAAATGTTGACTACTTTTCTGGTGTCGATGAATCTCAGCCAATTAAAAAAAATAGTCAAAAATATAAGCATTACTGACAAACTCCAAACATTTCTTAGAAATTATTTGTCTTTGTTTTCATTTGACATATGGGACATATCACACTGAGGTAGCAACTCTATGTCTTTTACGTCAATGAGCACTATGTAACAGTTTTCAAAGAACTCTTGAATGTGAATCACCAGGGTAATTTTTTATCTTTCTATGTCTTCATTGCTCTGTATGCCCTGCTGCATATTTTGCATATACACATACGTGACCATTCCTGCTTCTAATTGAACTTTTGAATGACTGTTAGTTCTGCTAATTCGCTAACTTCTCATTCTCGTCATTGCATTTTACACACTAGATTATATATATATATATATATATATATATATATACAGCCGAGCCACTATATTGCGGAATTTTTCTATATGTTGAACTTTTTCCTGGAACCAAGAACATTTCACGTGTCTTGTTTGCCAAAAATGATAATATCAACTATTATCAGAATTATAAAAGAAGCTTTTTTTCAAATAATGTAAATATAAATTGGCTAGACAGTTGCTATCTGGGTCAACTTGCGACAAACCTTTAATCTGTACATAATAGTTACGTTCATAATGTATATAGTTCTCTTTTAGTACAAAACCTAAGGAAAGAATTAAATCTGTCATAATTAATATTTTTTAAATAAATCCTTTTTATGCGATTTTAAAAGTATTTTTAGTATCGTATCATCAATATTAATAAGAGTTGAAACGATCTTCAAAATCTAAACTATAGACTGAAGAAATAATTTTATTTTTAATTTGTTCAATAAGCTCTGTACTATTCAAGATTATTTATTGCATCCTGTAATATTTTCAGATATATGTATTAAAACCAGTAGTAACAGTTATAAATTTGTCTGGGTCTTTATGAAATTTATGAGTAAGAAATTTATATATATATATATATGAAAGAAATTTGTATGATATATCAAAAACCAGAAATAATAGATAATGAACATAACAAGAAATAACGTAATAAAAATATAAAAGCAAAACATGAAGATCGAATTTATAGAAAAATACAAAAAAGGAAGTATAAAAAAAGAACCTAGCGAATCAGAAAGCAATTTCGGACTTAGAACCGAATAAGTGGGGTTAAACTAGTTTGAAGGTGCCAACTTTCCCCCTTTGCAACTCGGTAGGAAAAACCAAATAAAATAAAAAAAAATTCAAAGTATATAAAAAAATAAACAAAAATTCAAAATATATAAAAACTTGCAGAAAGTATGATAAAACCACTGACTACTATTCTGAAACAAATTCTCCCCAAATTCTTAAAGCAGAAAAATCCCAAAACAATTATGTGAAAAAAGTATTTTTCAAAAAAAAAAATGAAATTTTCCTACTTACAGATCTTTTTCCAAGAGAATCAAGAGTCTTGAAATTAATGAAAAGCAATTATCCACCAAGTTAAAAAACCTGAATATACATAAACGCATCTTTTGAACTACTTTTTAGACTAGCCAGAATAGATAGATATCAAGAGAGATGACAATCAAGTTTGGTAGGCTCTGAATTGGTTGATTGTCAAAAATGTAAATTTGCTAGGCTCTAATTTGGTTGGTTGTCAAAAATGTGTAAGATGTTCAAGATGTGTGTGGAAAAGATGTAAATCGTGGTATGTGTGTTATGATATAATCTTCACAGCAAGACCACTAACATGCTGACTTATATATATATATATATATATATAAGTGTGTGTGTGTGTGATTCTCTAAGCATTTGATAGTTAACCAAGTACATATATTCATAAAATGACATTAAGTAGACAATACTAACGCATTTTTTCATCTTAATTGTCTTTAAGAATAGAACGAGTTAAGAAAGACTTAGAACATTTGTGATTTTCATTACTGGTTAAAAACTCCTTTATTGATAACTGTATTACATAAGAAAGCAAACAAATCCTTTATCGTGTCATTTAATACACGTTAAACAATTCTATTACTTAGGAAAATACCGTATTAGCATGAGAACATTGTTTAAGGACAAAGAATTAATTTAGTGCAGTGAAAAGAAAGCACATTATTGTAAACGATAAGAAGAAATTTTTAGAAATGTGTCTGTGACGTTCCATTAATTACCTATCAACTTCATCTGCTGCAAAAAATAAGTTAATGCATAAAGAAATTTAATTATCAGAGAATAAAGCACAGCTTTTTGTTAATCCTAAATGTTTCTCAAGCGGAGAAAAATTAAAGTTAAAAAATAAAATAAAAACACTTACCTTTGCTGTGAAAAACAGCAGGACACGTTCTTTTTTTATGTGTTTCTTACATTTCTGTATCTAAATATAATTAGTAGTTTATAATCATTTATATTGAACGTACATGGAACATTCTAATTAAACAGGAAATATCATCAAACGGCATACTTAATTATTTGCAAATAATGTTATAATATATGTATAGTATTTCCCTTTAAAAATACCAACGTACTAGATTATAGTGTATTGTTATAAATGCAAAATTAATTCTATTTCCGAAATATTGTAAATAATGTTCTATGAAATTACTTTGCTACAATAATAAACTAATCTATGTGTGTGTGTATATAAAGGAAATAGAAGGAAAAAAAATCATTTCTCTTATAATTGAATGATTTACAAAAATTCAACACCGTTCAATTACATTGTAATTTAATAAATGAGTCTCTTTTTACGATAAATATATTGCCAGATAGCTGAAATGCAAAATCACGAGCACACATGAGAAAAATAATGAAAATTGGCATACTTAGAATGTTGGCATAATATAATAATAAAGGAGATGTTTATTTTAACACAATGTGCAATAATACAAAAAACAATACCAGCAGGTAATAATTATGCTCTAAGTTTACCATGGGCAATTATTTCTCATGGATGGATGACAATTTGCTTGTAACTAACTATTTTTCACAATTTCTTCTGAGTAAGCAGTGCCAGAGTACGAAAAACGACGCCCGGAATCCGGAAAGCTCCTACATACCTTGTAGTACTTGTATTTGGAGGCATGCCACGTGAAATCAGGTGTATTTAGTTGATAAATTTCAAAATAGCATACTGTAGTACATAAGTATATTTCTTAGGAGAACTGGGCTTTTTTTCTTTTTTTTTTTTTATTTTTGTACCATTCCATTGTGCTCGTAAATCTAGCTGGATGCAATTACAAATGAAATCTTAGTTACTATAAAGTCATTGAAAATATTTTCAACAAGCTCCATTAATGCAAGATGCTAACGCCAACCAGCTGGTAGAAAATACTCTTGGTCGATATGAGAGTAAGGCACAGACTATATTCTAAGACGAAAGGCACATTAGGATGGATTGAAAATTTTTAAGAATTTCTAAACCTACTTATTCAGAAAAGATATTCTCTGCTACAGAGATAAAGAGTAAAATAAAACTAAAAATTAATTTCTATGTTAAGTACTGCAAGGGGAATAAAGTTTAGGTATATGAGCATTTTTACGGTAAGTCAAAGTGATTTTTAGCTAAGAAAAATAAGAATTTTAACTCTTTTTTAACATTTATTGCAATGAGAAGATACCTACTAAACTGTTACAAGAAAACGCATCAAGTTTATCGAAAAACCTTTTTTTGTACTTCATTTAAAAAAAAAATTGTCGAAAATACAGTGAACGATAAAACAGAAGTTTGAAGAAAGCTTAGAGAGGTCTTATTCAACGTTGCTAGGAGACAGAACTGGGGTTACGAAATATTGCTACTCAATACTCATATATAAATAATAATCGCTTTTGGTTATTGTAGAAAAATAATTTTATTTTGAGGGTAAAATCATGTAACTAAGTCTTTTTCCCAATTTTTTTTTTTTTTTTTTTTTGGAAAATTCAATCTCTTTGTGGCAATATTTATGCTTGAAATTAGTTTTTAAAGTTATTTTTCTTCTAATATCCATACTATAGAGCATATTCTTCGCATAGATAGGTTTCGACTAATAATATTTTTGTCCCTTTTATATAACCGCGACTCTCTAATGTACATGCGGCTGCAACAGCTAGCTTAACAGAAATGAACTCATTGGTGGATGCTTCGTTAGGATGTTGATGTTCTGCTGCGTACTAATACCTCTTCCAACTGTCGTATCTTCTTCTGCGTACTATTCCCTTTCACTACTATTACACGTTGGAAGCATGTAGGAGGCTGTCTGCTACAATAAAACATACAGATCAACCTGCCCTTCTAAGTTCAGTCATTAAAACCCCCATGATCTATCTACATACTGAAACTCTTTCGATTGATGGTAACCTGAAATCACAGTTACGAAATTTTATCTGCAATAATAAGCAGATAAGCAGATCCTATAACTGATTCATCTTAACAACCCCTCAAGTCTACTGCTAATCTTCCAGTTCCTTACCATGTACTATATTCACCGAGAGTGATACAGATGCTTGTTCTGGATCATTTACTCTGAGCTATATCTTCCCCCTTTTTTTTACCTTAGCTTCTTGACCTCACATTTCCATAAATTGAAAGAGAATTTCTAACAGATATGTAAGTACGATTGGTGAAGTTTCTATAAACTTAATTTTGAGATGCTTTCTCTATATTTATAGAATTTTTTTCTAGTGAAAATTCTCTAAATTCCATAAATGATGAAATACTTTCATTTTGTCTCAGAGATACTCAATCATCATGAAGTAAGCAATCATCCGTATTCAATTACTTTTTGATAAAATTACACTTTTTTTTTATTTTTAATTATAATTTATCTTAAGACTGGTTGATTTATATTACCCAAATAGCAGCTGCATGAGGAATGTTGATATACTACTTCAATTGTTCTTACGGTCAAGAAACAAGCGAAATACTTGAGCTTCTAACTACCTGAATCACTAACTTCCCAACTACAACATGAAAAAGAATTTGAAGTCAAGCTTTATTTAAAGAGCGATGCAACATTCAGTATATCCCATGACGCATTCTTAAAGAATCGGTATTTAGTGTTACTGTTATACTGGAAAATAAAATATCGCCAATGAAATATTCTTACTGAATTATGATTGGACAGTATTCTTAATACTTTAACCAATTTTGCAGTTTTTGAAATTAAAAAAAAAACTATAAAAATGTAATGTCAAAGAGTTATCGCACACAATTTTCTTAAATTTTTATTAATTTCGGATTATTTAAAACACCTTATGATGCAAATTTTAAATTCATATATTTTTAAAAGTTCTCTTAGCATTATTATTACATTCCACAAGATCTTTGAAATTTTGCTCAGGGTTTCTTTTTTGAATCAGATGGAATATGAGTTTTTTTAACAGTTTCTTACAACATAAAGTTATCTTGATAAACTTGTTTAATTATAATTAAAAAATATTTTGAAATGAGCCTGAAACAAATTATTTCCGATTTGTGATCTAATTTAAATTAACACAAATTAAATACTCGATGGCTTATTAAATTACAGAAAAATTTTGAGTTTCTCCATATCAAATACTTTTATATAAATATTTCTGCTTAAAATAGCTCTAGTAATATATAATTTGCATATATGCAGAAATAACAGAGAATAGTAATCTCTCTTAATAGCTTTAAAAAGCATGTCATTACAGAAAATATGTATTTTCTTTAAAAATGCTTTATATAAAGCATAGCTTTATATAAAGCATTTTTGAAACAACAAATATATGTTATCAGATATCATTTTAAGTTGTCCGTTTTTTATTACGCTGCGTATTTTATCCTTCTAGACATTAAATGAGAGGACTCAAAGCGTCACAAAATATTTCAAAACACTAATGCGTATCAATTTGTCTTAAATAATTAGAGGGGAAATTCACTACACAAAAGTAAAGCGTATCACTAAATCTAAATGACATTCATGGCGCAACGAAGACAGTTATTGATGTTGTTTACATAAGGATCTCATTTTCTCTAGAGATAGAATAATTTTGCCTATCAACATATGCTACCTGCTTTTCTCAATGAAGAATATATTTGTTTACAGTATTTTAAAAATTCTCTCTAACATACGTTAGATTACTAAGATATATAATAATTGATATTCTTTGATTAAATATTTACTAAGCGAATTATTTTACCGTGGAATTTTACTTCAAAAAAAAATTCCATCATGGCACCCCCCCTCACATGAACATATAAGCGAATTCCTCTTTCAACAAAAGAGAATTAATTAAATTACTTTGAAATCTCTAGGGTGTGAATAACATAAATATAAAAGTAAAATGTGTATTAAATTACTAAAATAAATTCTTAGAAATTCAATTAAGAGTGGATTATCTGTCTTATAATATAATTTATCAGAATTTAAAAATTTTACATTCTTAATTTATAAAATGTACCTCTAAGAAAATTATAAGACTACATTTATAAATGAATGAAAATGATGCAGTTTCTCGTGTAAAATGTTCATTTATAAAATGTACCTCTAAAATAATTATAAAATAACATTTATAAATGAATGAAAATGATGCTTGAAAATATTTATTTTTGTGAAAGAGTTATTTAAAAATTCCAAAGCATGTATAATATGATTTTTTGCGTCTTACATAATCTTTCTTAACTGTATTACTAAAACATTAATTTATTTTTGTTGTTTTTCAAATAGTTTTACATTAAATCTTTAATTGAATTTGAAGAAAAGGCCTTTATGAACTTCATTTGTTCCTTATTTTTCATAATTCAAAAGATATTTCTCTTGAAGAATTATTATTTGCCGTACTCAAACGCATTAGGTCAAATGCATTCTAAGTTCATTATATGTACTAGTTAGATATTTTAATAGAGGTGACAGATACATTAATTAAAGCATGTTACTATTGTACCTCATAAGTTTTCCCTTAGTGTAAATGATAGTTAGGATTCTTTTATGGTAAAAATCTTTAGTGAAAATAATGATGTCGAAAATAATAAAAAATATAGTTATATTGTTGTTTCCATTGTTAAAATAAAAAAAATGTATGGAAAAGAAAACTTTTAAATTCATAATGACTTAAACGATATTTAATTTTCATGCTCTTAGATTAAATTGTATGAGATACGAGGAGTACCCAGAAAATAAAAATCCGTTGTTAAAAAACTAACATAAAAAAACCCTTTTTCACAACAAAATTTATTTTTACATGAAAGAGTATGCCTAAAACTACTTTTCTATATAGTTACTACATTATTCAGACATTTCTTATATCTTGAAACCATATTGTCTATAAACTCTTCAAAGAAGCATGGTACAGGGAAGAGAGCAACTGCTGAACAGCTGTTTGTGTGTCGTCATCATAAAGCAATCACGAAGATTGTTTTCACGAAGTTTTTCATTCCCTTTTTCAATGAAACCATCATTGACAACCAAAGACTGCTCACTCGTGCTTTACCATGAACATTGGTGCCCCCATTTCATCACTCATTATGTTTTCACCACAAGTCTCTGCAAGTAGATTATGAATTCCAACTGGTTTAGCATTCCTTGCATTCTAAAAATAGATTACAGTAAGAACTTCACAGTCAGTAGGATCTGCAATCGTCTTAAACGTGTTGAACGCTTATTTAACTCATGTAAAAAGAAACACAATCTGCCTGTAATGGCGTCAATGGACTGACTATCAACCGGAGAAACGTGTGCACAAGCATTGGACTGTGATGCTCTAGCTTCATTCACTTTAGCATGAAACGGTACTAGTTTTCTAACGCACCTCGTGAATAATATCGTCGGCCTAGTTATCAGACTGCGTAATTCCACCGATGTAACTGATTTGACATAGGCGACGCTTTTTGGCGCGATTCCTTAATCGCGCCAAGCAGCAGTGAAGCAAAACTTTCCCCTTTGTTTTGTCTACGCCATGCCTCAGTGCACGAACCGCTTTTAATTTATTCCTTCGATTAGTGTAATCACTATTTTTTTTTATTTCATAATAAAACTAGATTTCGAAGGGAGAGGTGGTGGCAAGATTTTAAGATAAAATAAATACAACAGAAAGTAATATTAATGTATTACACTTCCTTCTTAAAAAAAAATATCCTGGTTCACACCAATAATAACAGAAATATACATATTCGAAAATAGCACAAAATATAATAAAAGACTGAAGTAGCGAAAATGACAAATGCAATGGAATTTGTTAAATGTTTAAATCAATCGAATTAAAATCGTCTGAAATTAATAGAGCCGTGGGGAAAAAAATGAACACTAAGATACGTTATTCCCATGGCAACCACATTATCGCACGATAAAAATATCATAGTAAACCATATTGTAATATTATCGCCTATCTTGAAGAACATAAACAACAACTTGGCGCCTAGCCCTACTGTATCAAATTAGCATCCCAGATGGAGTTACGCAGTCTGATAATTAGACCAACGATATCTGATTTGAAATGTAAACTATTTTGATTGTTTATGTTAAAGCATTCATTAATAATTTAAAACATTATGTAGCTATATTTGTTTATGCAAAGGAAATTTCTGAATATTTTAATTCTAATATAAAACAATTGAAAGAGCAAAAACTTGTGTATCGTGTAAAGTCTAGGTGAAAAAACACAACTTAACCGAATTTAGTAAAATGTTATTCACAAATAAAGTACATATTTATGTATTCAAACATAATTCAAGTAACAAATCTTTAAAAGTTTACTACAGATTTCATGAAAATTTGTAACTGAGAAGAAGTAGCCGAATATAGTTAAATTTGGTAAGAAGTTCAACCGTGTGAAATTCAAAATGCTTAAAATTAAAGAGATGCAAATAAGATACTCTCATTAATGAAGTTGAATTCTGGACCAAATGACGTAACAAAGAAACATAAATAACAAATTTCCACCATTCATTATCCATGAAATGAATTGCTACTACAGTAACAATTTCAAGCATATGTCGCTATAGGGGAAGTCATCATTATTAATAAATGATCACAAGGACAAGGAAGAATAGATTCTCGTATTAAGAAATCACAGCACGCATTTATAGAGTAACATACGCTAGCATAATGATGCATACTTAAACATAATAGAAAGAACAAGGTTCTGTAATACAAAGACCTCGAAAGTAGGTGGTACCAACTTTTGAGGACTTAGTAGGAAACTTTACAGTAGGGACTAGGGTTTAATTTGGAAAGACTGGAGAAATGATTGGAAGTCATTAGTCGTAAGCAGCCTGAATTAATTGCAAAAGGTGATACTTAAGAAAAATGTACGAAATTGAAACAAAATATTTATTTTTAAAGAAAAATTATATTAGCAAAATTATATCTTAGCAGGTTAAGCAAAGATGTAGAAGTAAGTGTATACATGTTTAATTTATAAGCGACTGACCAGTATCTGAATGTCATATTTTCTCTGTAACAGTTCTTATAACTATCAATAAAAATTTTAATAAAGTTTGAATTTCGCTCATAAGTATTATGAAATTAAATTTTAACGATATACTGAATAACTTCCTCAATGTACTGTATTATGTTGTTTTCTACTCAATTCCGCTACGCTAGATTTATAAAGGGTCTTTTATTATGTTTTTTATAAAAAAGTAACAAATGTTTAAAAGCATCTTCTTAGTATGTAGCAACTTGTAAATCTAAAGGAGAACTGTAATTCATTCTTTTAGGTATCCGACTACGTTCGGAGCCATGATTTTGCAAAAGCGTATAAATGGATAATATTTATGATATTAGCGTCACTTAGATTAGAAAATGTATATAAAATTGTTTTAAGAATAGTATTACAATAAAAAGTTATTTAAGTACACTTTTTTGACAAAAAATGAACAGATAGAATGACCAATTTTCAAAATATTCTCCTTTTGTGAAAAATTATTTTATTATAATAATATTTTGCCTATATATAGCTCAGACCTTTGTACAAAGACTCAACTATAATTTTTGAAATATATAATTTAGAAGTGGGTTTATCCATGTTTTACGACAATAGAGGGGAGAAATGTTAAGAAAAAAACGCTGTTAATTGCTTCAATGGGTTGTAACTCTGAAAATAATGTGAATTTTTCAAAAATCATAGTTGAGCCTCTGTACAGGTGTATGAGCTATATACAGGCAAAATATTATTATAATAGAATTATTTTTCACAAAAAAAGAACATTTTGAAAAACGGTTATTCTAAGTTAATTTTTTGCCGAAATGCTGTATCTAAATAATTTTTTTTTGTCAAAATGTACTTAAAACAATTTTATACATATATTATAATCTAAGTGACACTAAATATCATGAAAATTATCCATTTATGTGCTTTTTTAAAATCACGGTTCCGAAAGTAGTTGGATATCTTAATTGCATAGTTCAATGTTTTCAACTCTAACATATTGATCACATAGTTCATATTAAATATGTATAAATGAAAATTTCCTTTTGGCAACAATATAATAAAATAAACAGTTAAAACACACATAAAATAGTGGTCGGTTTCTACAAAAATGAAATGTCTCAGTAAGGCTGACAACCTTTAATTTACATCCAATGATGTTAAAAAAGTTAAGTACTAAGGCAACATTATTATACTATGAAACCACTGTATAATGATGAACGAGAAGTACACATATGTTTATTTACCCCCGCATAATCAATTATAATTGCTGCGACAAGGACTAATAAATCAACTCTGTTTATCCATATTTCTCGTGCCCTTCAATCACAGGCTCTAGCTCAATAGTGAATGACCTTTGCTTGTAAATAGGAACAAATGGATACATATAAGTATAATTTGTAGAATGACAATAGTTATATGTATTTTCATTGATACATACCTTTGGGAAAGACATCTGGCAAGCAGCATAGCATAAAACTCTTGACTCCAGCTATCTTCAAAATTAATACTTTCGCAATTCCTAGAAAACCGTAGGTGTAACGAGTATTCAGAAACTTCATTCCTTAAATATTAAAATAGATCTCTTTCAATTGATACTTTCGAAGAAAAATTGCTCAGATAAATCATGTAACTATGTGAGTTGTACTTCTTTCATATACTTGCACAATCGTTTTGTACGTCACCTACCTCTTATATGTGAGATATGATTGATAGAAATTGTATTCTTACGCCATCAAACTCAATTGCATGTGAAATATTTGTGAATATGCTTTTAGATCTGTAATGATTGATATTCCAGCAATTTTTAATGTCGTTTCTAGATCTTGTGCAGCCTGCTATCTGAAAGTGTTAAAGACAGATACAAAATTATTCATTTGTTCTCTTTTATTCCAATTTCATTTGTAAATTACTTTTTCTCCGTATATTCGAAACTTCCTTATTATTACTTGTGGGTTTTTATTCGCGATTATACATTGCTCAGGATTGCACACACTATTTTTGGAATCTAATCAGTCATAAAAGTTTCTAAATAATTTAAATGACAAAAATAGTGTAATTGGCTGTACATAAACTCTGTATTATGAAAGCAGATAGCATTATACATATAGTAATTATTCATTTTAACTCTAAAGTTTTAAATCTCTCAGTGGCTTCTTTCTATGAAATATGGCATCGATAGTGAAACACATTTAATTCCAGTTTAACACAGCTGTGAGAAAGGCTGAGTTTTAATCTATAGCTATAAATATGTTCCGGTTATTAATTTAAAGCTCTTATCTCGTACCGATGCTGATAACAAGCCCGGATAAAATTAATTAGCCTAAATTGTCGCTAATTGCGCAGGCATGAATAACGTAGCTTGGAATTTTGCTTCCGTTTGTATTGATTTCTAGTAAAACTTAGAATTTTCGTTTAACAAATGTAATTATATCCATTTTTGAAAGAAGTTTTGCAATTGTCGCACATGGCTTGGAAAATTCGTAATTATCTCTGTTCTCTAATTTTGCTTGTTCTTTTGTCTAAAAGTTTATTTTTTTTCTAAAAAGACACGTATTTTAAAATGCAATTGTAGAATACGTAAAGAAGGTGTTGCGATAAAGGAATTTTAGAATTTTTTCCCCCTTTACATGTTTAGACTATTTCATCAGATTAGTTTACAATGATAAAACTATTCCGTTTTGATGTTCGTTTTAGAAACTTAAAAAAAGACGGATGCATAGAAAGAAGCACTAAATTTGTTCAATTTGATTTAAATCTAAAAATATAGTGAAAAAATAATTTTAAAAATTGAAGTAACTAATCTCGGAAATTGTGACACATTTTTTTAAATTTGTTTCTTCGTAATTGTTTTTTTTTTTTTTTTTGTTGGTCAAATGTCTGCAAAATATTCGGCCTACAATTAAAAACCAATCAGGAATAAATTAAAATTCTGCTCCAAAATTTATTGAGTCATATGCAGTACATAAATAAAATTACTTTGCTTTCTGGAAACATGCTGCTTAAATGGCAAAAATCAAAAATGTCAACAAAAATTACTAAAAACGAACAAAACAAAAAATCTTTAGTTAAATGTTATAGAATTTTATAAATAAGTACTATTTTGTCAATTCTTTGTTTTTTATCACGTTTAATTCATTCCGAATATTTTTATTCAGAATTTAAAGAAAGAAGCTAGCTCTATATTTCCTCATATATTTTTTCTCTTCAAATATTAATATATATCGAAAAATGAATGAGCAACGGAAAACATTATTTAGTATTTAAGTATTATGAAACTTATTTCAGTACTGAAAGAAATGCTTGAGTTACAACAGAGACAAAAAATTGACGATATATCTAAAATCCCTAACTACAATATCTCGATGAATTTACAAGAAATCTTTTAGAAAAATTAACTAAATATGGCGAAAGATTATATGTGATGATAAAATATAAATATCTATATTTCTTTTAGTACATTGTCATTTTAGTTTAGATTCAAATTTTTTGAAATGTTATTCACATATTTATATTTTTCAGATCATTTTGGAAGATCGAAATGCTTTAAAATATTTCACAAGACCAATAAAACTGTTGTCACATAAACTTTGAAAAATTATCTCATTTTTTAAAAAAAGTTCTTTCGATCATGACATCAATAAGCTAACAAATTCCAATCCATTTACAAGATTTTCTTTTTTTCTAGATATGTTCTATCAACTTACTTAATAGGATTTGTTGTGTCTGTAAGAACAAACCATTTTAAGCATCCACATATTGAAAAGCAAATATTACAATCCAATTATACGCTTTAATCAGTTTGTTTAATGTGAAAATGTTAAAAAATATTCAAAACTATTCAATTATATTATTTATGTCGTCAAACACACATTTTACATCATTTCATGAAAATATGCAAAAATGATGGCAATTCTCAAAGGCTGCACTAAAATTTTTAACAGTCAGTTCTCTATATTTATTTGAAACTCGGACCGATTGAAATTGTCAGAATTTTGTGTGCAATCTGTGCTAATATTTCTTTCTTCGTTTCTTTAACACTTTGTACAGACTAGCCATTTAAA
>BMAV01019196.1:100067-113140 GCA_019973955.1 Trichonephila inaurata madagascariensis
TTTTTTTTTTTTTTTTTTGTTGGTCCAATGTCTGCAAAATATTCGGCCTACAATTAAAAACCATTCAGGAATAAATTAAAATTCTGCTCCAAAATTTATTGAGTCATATGCAGTACATAAATAAAATTACTTTGCTTTCTGGAAACATCCTGCTTAAATGGCAAAAATCAAAAATGTCAACAAAAATTACTAAAAACGAACAAAACAAAAAAATCTTTAGTTAAATTTTATAGAATTTTATAAATAAGTACTATTTTGTCAATTCTTTGTTTTTTATCACGTTTAATTCATTCCGAATATTTTTATTCAGAATTTAAAGAAAGAAGCTAGCTCTGGATTTCCTCATATATTTTTTCTCTTCAAATATTAATATATATCGAAAAATGAATGAACAACGGAAAACATTATTTAGTATTTAAGTATTATGAAACTTATTTCAGTACTGAAAGAAATGCTTGAGTTACAACAGAGACAAAAAATTGACGATATATCTAAAATCCCTAACTACAATATCTCGATGAATTTACAAGAAATCTTTTAGAATAATTAACTAAATATGGTGAAAGATTATATGTGATGATAAAATATAAATATCTATATTTCTTTTAGTACATTGTCATTTTAGTTTAGATTCAAATTTTTTGAAATGTTATTCACATATTTATATTTTTCAGATCATTTTGGAAGATCGAAATGCTTTAAAATATTTCACAAGACCAATAAAACTGTTGTCACATAAACTTTGAAAAATTATCTCATTTTTTAAAAAAAGTTCTTTCGATCATGACATCAATAAGCTAACAAATTCCAATCCATTTACAAGATTTTCTTTTTTTCTAGATATGTTCTATCAACTTACTTAATAGGATTTGTTGTGTCTGTAAGAACAAACCATTTTAAGCATCCACATATTGAAAAGCAAATATTACAATCCAATTATACGCTTTAATCAGTTTGTTTAATGTGAAAATGTTAAAAAATATTCAAAACTATTCAATTATATTATTTATGTCGTCAAACACACATTTTACATCATTTCATGAAAATATGCAAAAATGATGGCAATTCTCAAAGGCTGCACTAAAATTTTTAACAGTCAGTTCTCTATATTTATTTGAAACTCGGACCGATTAAAATTGTCAGAATTTTGTGTGCAATCTGTGCTAATATTTCTTTCTTCGTTTCTTTAACACTTTGTACAGACTAGCCATTTAAAACAGGCGTAGTAATTTACTCCAAACTTATGCTTTCGTATAAATGTTATATTGTAAAACTTAGTTTATATTACAATATGATATATTGATGAACGAAATTAAACACGTAGGAAACTAAGCATACTGTAATATTACCATTAATTAGTATTAAACATAAATATTTCTAGAATGTTCAGAAAAATAAACAAATATATTTTTTCTTTGTGTGTGTGTGTGTGTGTGTGTGTGTTCATTTGTCTTACGTGGAAAACATTTTTATTACCATATTTCATATTTTCACCTAGTTCATCTCAAATAATTTATTTTCAACCCTGTTCATATTTGGCCAGTTTAATAAAATAATGGAGCACCGAACAATATTGAAATTACTTTTATTTTCCTTCTTCTTTAGTTAATTACTGTCATTTATTGCAAATTATTTTCACGGATGAGATTAATGAACTCGAATATGAAATTAATGGTTTATTACAATGTGTCCATATTTATAAATTTATTTAAGTAATTCATTAGGAATTTCATAAACTTAGTATTAATGAGTGAAATTTTAATAATTGTTATATTTAAGTAAAATAATTTTCCTTGGAAAATAAAAACTTCAATGTAACATTAACTTATTAATTAGGAAAATTTATTTTTAATTGTATCTATATTTCCATGAAGCAAGTGAAACAAATTTAAAGCAATTTATTTCCGAGGAGTATGTCTATACATTTTAAATAATTTGAAAAAATTTTAGATTTTACTACCATTTTCGAAAATGTGTCCCAAAGTTATAACTATGAAGATCCTGGTACTTTACTACATACAGTGGATAGAGCATTCAGTCACAATTGATTGAATTCTAACAGATGCCAATAACCATTTATCTTGATGTTCCCATGATCATCAAGAGCTCTCTCTATTCGTTTTTATAAATACATCTCAAAGAAAGACGACTGGGAATATGTATGGGGAAATTATGTAAATTAGATAGCTATCAGATTTCCTGGACACCCGCCAGGCGTTGAAGTGAGATATTTCAAGTATCATAAAAAACCTGATTTATGACACAATGGTTCTAAACTTAGAGCTGTGTCGGGTGAATATTTTCAGTGATTTGTGCTCGTTTTCTTCACATAAATTGGTTTCTTATGCAATTATGATGAAGTTACTTTTTGCTGAAGATGACAAAGCAGAAGCATTATGGTTTGAAGTGGACACAGGAATTCATAACTTCACAGAATTGTATTACTACCCATTTTTTTTAAAGGATGTTATATATTCTTTACAGGTTGTATACTCAATACTTACTGAAATGTTCTTTTTTTTATATGAAGATGTATTCTGGGAACTAAAATTTCATTCTGGAAAAATAAATGTTTCAAACGTAAGTGGGGAAAAAATGAACGATATTAAAATAGTATATCTATTATAAAATGTATTATTACGCTTCACATTTATGAAAATATGGCACTTAATATTTTGCAGTTTTAAAATCATTTTGATTAATTGTCATTACTAAATTAATGAACTTAGCAAAAACAATTACCACGAATATAAGGTAATTGTTTTGACGTAATATTGCCGCAAACACGAATTTTGTTTTATAAATAAATACACTAAAAATACTATTTTTATGTTCATTGCACGTTAATTGAATGACATACTATTTTTATATTTAATTTTGTGCATATATAAGTTAATATATAGTTTCAATAAATTATAAAATTAATTTTAAAAAGTTAAATATTGGAAAACACAAACATTACATTTACTGAAACATATATTTAAATGCATTATCAATATTTTTTTTTTCAAATTTAAACTATACGTTAAAATATCTTAATACTTTGGAGTAATAAAAATGTTATTATATTTACAGATACATTTATTTGAATAAAATAAGCTAAAAGTGAAATTTAATTCATTTCAAAAACATTATGCATGCATTCTTCAAATAGTGCAGATAATCATTTTTAACGCAAATAAAATGTACATAATTCTTCATAAATTATACATTTTACATTTAACAAAAATAGCTTATGCGTTTTCCTTTGTTATGAACTTATAAATATTTCCAATTACATTTTTAAAGCTATGTGTATTTAATTTGCGTTGTTACAGGATGCACAACACCAAAAAGAAGCAATACGTAGATTTTTAGATTTAAAGAAATAATGTTAAAAAGAGTATAGCCAAGTCATTTATTTTCCTTCAATGCTTAAAAAAAGCTATGTTATTAGGAATAATTGAGCTAAGTTTATTTGTAACATCTTACCTTGTTGTGTTATACTATTTTACAGAACACTGCATGAACACCTGTATGATTACACTACAAAAACATATTCATTCAAAACCTCATCTCATGCTATATAGTTAATAAAATTTATTAATTTATTAACATTAAAAAGAGTTTTAAAACTTAGTTGAATAATCTGACAAGAAATGACTTGATGTTATTCTTTATATCAAAGTAGAGCAAGGGATGGTTTTTTAAAAAAAAAATATTGCATTAGAAAATAAGGTTATATTCACAGTATAAATATCTGCACTTAGGAAATGGAATTAAGTTTGCACCAAAAACTATTCTGAATATATTTTCCAAATCAGTTTGAATTTAAGCAGGCGGGGAATATTCATTAGATGATCAGACGAAACTTTCTCGATTTCAGATTCCTTACCTAAGGTATCCTAACAAGTATATGAATTTCAAATGAATGCTTACGCACAGGAGCAATTTGTCATTCGAATTTGAAAGAAATAATTTTGCTCCTTCATTGATCACAGATACAGTTTTGGAATATTCAATGTATAAACAGAATGTTATTTGACAAACCTTCCAAACATACATTAAAATGCATAAAATCTTCTGAGTCCCATAGCAAATATTTTCAATAACTCTTTTTTGATACTCAGGGAATTTTCGCACGATTCTTTATACAGACATACAGTTGTGCTGCTCGAGCAACGCGATGCTACTACCTATAGAATTATTATATAAAAAAATAAAACCCATGATGTAGCTGCTTTTTTTAAAACATAACTAGTATAATTTTCTCTTTATACATTAATCTGAATTTTAATTTAAAACGATCTTTATAAAATTTGGTTACTTCTTTTAAAGAATTCATCCATGTGTGTATCTAACAAGCACTTCAAACACTGCCTAGTCCTAAAATAACAAAACATATTATTATGTAACACATTTTAGAAGACTTTTCATTAAACTGATTTTTTCAAATATCGTAAATATTTCTATGTGTGTTTTATTATTGATATAAAATATTCTCTCAAAAAGTTTAAAAATTAGTAAAAAAATAGATGCATTTAAAATATATATATAGGGTAATATTTTACATGCTCAATAATGTTTCATTTCTACCGTGTTTGCTGAAAGAAAAAAGTAACTACACCAATGAGCTAATCTCTAATCTTTTCAACTAGTATTAATACGTTATAGTTTAAAGAAGTAAATAATTTGGATATCTTCTCCTGTAATTTAAATGAAAATAATAATTACTTCATAAAAGGACATATAGTACATTATACTAAATCAGTGTTTGGGACATGATACATTTTTCTGTTTAAATTTAAAGGATATATAAAACTACTTAAAATGAAGAAATACGAAGCAAATAAATTACATCAGATAATTAGGATTCGTGTTCTTCATCCATATTTAATTTAATAAAAAATACTCTTAATAACTTTTATATTACTTATCCTTGAAAATATATGCTATGTGTTTTTGAATTGTTATTATTTCGACTTTTTACAAATTTAGTAATATATTGTAAGTTACTTAAGGTAAAAATCATGCATAAAATGTATAAGAGTTTTCGCATTTTGTGTTAAAATGATAAAAAAAAAATGATACACTAATAAAATTTTTGAAGTGCACTTATTATTTTAATAAAATTTTATCAATTTAAAGTAATTTCATGAGACTACTAATAATTAATATAATTACAATTACGGAATATTGTAATTTTTTTAGTTTAAATATCTAGATCATTATAGGGAATTGTAACTGAATATGTGGGGAAAAAAGTGTTTTTAAGCTTTTCAAATACGAAGCTGTAAATAAAAAATGTATGTATTTTGAGAAAATAACGAACATTATAAACTAAATAAAAAAATAAAATGAAATTAATGAAAAACTGAAGAAGAAAGTACATATTGTTAAAAAATAAAACTAATTAAATCCTTACATTTTAATTAGAAATCAACAATCATGCGTACCTTCAGGTTTTTAAACATTTAAAACCAATTTTGAATAATTTTTAAAACACAAAATCTTAAAAATCCCCTTCCTCTGTTTTTCTCTACGGATGAATTTTTAGTCCTAAAATACAGTGATTCGGCGAAAATTGCATTGAAGGAAAAAACTACTGGATATTACCAAACTCGCTAAAATTATTTATTCGTAAAATATTATAATGATATAGCTAACCATATTTTTGTTCTTTTTTCTCTGTGACTTTGACAAATACACTAAGTTTAAGAGTCGTATTATATATACTTCTTAGATTAACTTTCTTTCACTCATAGTATACTAGAAAATACATACACTTTTAAAATTACTCAAAATTTCCTTAACTGCATGTTCTACTTTTTCAAGAATAAAGTATTTAAAGGCTCTCAAATTAGACTTCCTAAGTTTTAACATTTAAATACTCTAATATCCTTATTTTTTGTGATTATATCACCCCTATAGCCAAATAATATTAAAGTCACGAGCTCACTCTCGCGCGCGGATGCTTTTTGATTTGTAGGTTCGAATTCTGATTAGAACTCCTAAATAAGAGAGTCCTATACGCTTGATATTTGTAATTGCTCAAAGTCCTCACGTTGATGTGATATGGAAGTTTGGAGAGTGGAAGGGGTCGGCTCAGATGCCTTCTACATCACTTGATTGGTGTTCAGAATTACGATAAACGTTACCAATAGCCCTCGTGTGGTTTTCAATATGCAAAATCCATTAACAGTCATTCATAAAGTTTATTTTCTTTCCTAACGAATCATTTGTGGAAAATATCTAAGACGTTTTCCTAGGCATAATTTAACTGCGCATTAATATTTAAGTAACGCAATCTATGGGATAGTTTTCCTCTCTTTGCATCGCTAAATATACTTTTGTAAAACACCTATTTCTTTCTTTTTTTAATTTTTCTCTCTTTGCCCTTCTGAACACTCTTTTGTGTAAAGCATCCATTTCTTTTTTTAATGTTATTTTTCGTGCAATGGTTTTTTTAATATTCGAATATTGCTATTTTAGCTATTTTCAAAACGGAAAACGCGATTTAAAGTAATTTTACTAAAACTACCATTAAGAGGGAAAAATCGGAAATTGAAAACAGAAATTTTTCTAAACATTTTAAAAATAACTTTTGGCTATCTAGTCCTAAGGAATTTAGTATACGAATCTTATTGAATATCTGTCTCGAAAAAGGGAGTTTCTTTTAAGTGCCTTGGAGCAATGACTCTAAACCTGGTTTATTTATTTATTTATTTTCAATATTGATAAGAAGAAAATTAAGTTAAGTCAAGGATTTCAAAAACGTTTAAGCTAGAACTTTTTAATGTGTATATGATTTAACGAAACAGCTTCTGGGCAAAATCGAAGAAAAAATTGTTGTGCATTCTAAAGCGTTTTTGATAAGTTTTTTAAAAGTTTCTATAAGATATAATGCATGTTTAAAATGAAATTCTGCATTAAATATAAATAAAATAACTAAAATTATTAGTTTGTTAGTTGGAGATTGCATCTGGTTTGTTGCGCAGTAGTTGGTACAAAACCTGCATTAATATTTTTCGGATTGTTGTAAAATATTTTATGATGTTTTATTTACTTTTCTTACTTGTTTTTATAACATGTAAAACACCTCTAAGGCCCTTAAATTCAGAACAACATTAATGTCCACAATACTACTATCGATAATTTTGTTTTTGATTTTTAAGGCAAAGTAATAGTTTTAATTTAAGACTTCTTATAATAATATGTTACTTAAAAATTGCTGCAAATAAAAAAATGTGTTGAATGATTAGTTTCTTACTTTGAGATTGGATCTGATTTTGTTGCGCAGAAGCTTGTGTAAAACCTATATTAATATTTTGAGATTCTTACAAAATATTTTTTAAGCAAATAATATGTTAGTTTATGAAGTTCTTTTTTTTACGTTTCTTTTATATTTTCACATCATGGAAAATACAGCTAGAGCCTTTGAATTCATGACTATACTAATGTTCACAATATCACGAGTGATAATGTTTCTTGTCATTTATAAGCCAGTGTGATAATTTAAACTCATAGTTCGAATAATTCTTGTTATTTTAAAAAATATACTGTATTATATGAAATGATTTTTTTAAAAAAAATAATGCATTTCAACATTTCAGCTTTTTGGTAGATTTAACTCCATTTAAAGTGGATTAAATTTTTTGAGATATTCTTCCTTCTAAACGTGGAAATTACGCTTTCTACCTTGTAATTTATTATTTATGATTTGACAAAAGCAACTGTTCTCATTACTTATTTAAATATCTTAAGACAGTCGCTATCACGTTATCCGTCCCATATTTATTTGAACTGCAAGGAGTATCAAATACTTCAGTATATTCAAGAATGATATACACATATGCATGCACTTAAAATAAAGGATTCGTCAAAGAATATTCTACATCTGAATTCAAATTCGTCTCTGAACTACCCGCATTAATGTGTTAGTGTGTACTTAGCTAATTTGTGTTCTTTTCGTAAAGGGAATGTTTCCTCATTGTTTCAGTACTTTTATTCTCTTATACATCTACTTAATTCCGCTTTCTATTTCTGTACGACTTTTGATTCTGATTTTCTGTTAAATAAAGAGACACGGTGAATGTTATTTGAGAAACGTTTCTTTTAAAACTAGTTAATTTTGTCGATTGTTGAATTAGGTATACTTTTTTTTCTGAGTTGATGATTACATTTATTTATGCTTTAGAATAAATGCATGCAAAAGGAAAGTAAACCTCGAGTTGTTAAATAGGTTCTTAACTCTAGAAAGACTGAAATTTAGCATATACCTATATAGTCCAAAAGCAGTCAAAATGACTGTATTGTGAAAGAATAACTAATGTGTAAAAAAACTCTTAATATTCTTTTATATTATTTGCAGTCATATATATATATATATATATCAAGCTATTAGTAAATAGAAACAAAAAAATTACTTCACTTGAGAAAAAAATGTATTCTAAAAAAGATGAAGAAGTTGTGTCATTATATAGGTAATTGTTTTTCTAAATGAAATCAAACCTTGGGTAATCTAGTGTTAATATAAAGGAATATAATATTAAGAATAGGCTGTATTCAAGTTCTTTACAAGTGGATATTACGCTTCTATAATTTGTTATCTCTATCAAATTCAGTATTAAACATCAAAAACTCAATATGTTAAGAAAATTGTAAACGAGTTATAATTAAAATATTCTATAACAATGATCGGAATTTTGTACAACGATGTGAAGAATGGTGGCCCTGGGGAGCGATTCACGTAACTTTTAATTGATAACTAAAGGTTTAATAAGCTTAACTCTACAGTGAAATTAAAACAATACACTGTGAAACTTTATTTATTTTAAATCGTATCAAATGCAGAAGATTTCATGTTTATTTTGTTGCAAATGGGGAAAATATCTCTATGATCACAGTTTAGAATATCTTGGCCGGCAATGTTCAAGTATAAAAGTCAAGTTTTGATTCCTCATTCCACCAAGTTCACTCTGTGGAATAATATGCATGTTGATCAAAAAATTGAATTCGTTCTCAATGTCTTCGCTGAAAGAGATGTAGAAATTATAAAAAATTGAGAGATATTAATTCATATTAGTTTTATTTCTAATGGTATAAGAAAATGACAAACTCTTACTATAAGAAAGGAGACACACAAAAATATAAAGCAAGATAAAAAGCTGATGTCCCATCAGAAGATGTCTGACAAATTTTTACCTCGGAATCTCCACGCAGAGTCGAGCATACCAGAAACCAAATGGTTCTTGTCCTTGACTCCGTCGTTCACTAACCCAGTTTCGTCTTCGTGAATTAATCGTGGCTTAAAATTGCAGCAGATCGTTGTTACAAACCCCATGTTGCTTCAAGTGTAATTTAAAGTCAATTATTTTATAAAATTCTAGGCCATATACAATTCAGAGCCTTTTTAATGTATTGGATTATAATACTTTACCCCAGTGCTTCTCAAACTGTGGGGCGCGAGCCACTACGGGGCGTGATAACCCAATAAAGGGGGAGTGAGTATATTGAAAAATCGAAAACAAAAGATTATTTTTTTAAAAAAAAAATTATTAATTTATTGAAAGGAAGCAAAACAAAATACATTCTGACATACTAAAAAATAAAATACACATTTACACAGATATAATACACTTATAAATGTATCAGTACTGCAGAATGCGTCTCATAATTAATTTAACATTACTAAGTCAAGAAGTTTAATAATTACCAGAGTGACCCTAAGGGTATGTCATAAAATTTTATATAAAATTTAATACTTATATTGATTATTTGTACGGTTTATAATTGAAGTCGTATTGTAGCGTTACCTCAAAGTATATTATTATTGAATTCAATACATTTTTATTGTATTAGGGAAGCGCGAGGAAAATTATAATTGAAAATTGGGTCACAATTATAGGAAGTTTGAGAAGCACTGCTTTACCTTATTCATTGAAGAATCTCTTGAAATAATACATATTACAGAAATTTATAAGGCAATTTGCTTGATATAGTAATTGAAACACATAAACCAGAAGTTACGCACGAAAACTTAAAACCGAGTAAAAGAATGTCCTTTGCAACGATAAACCTGATTTAATGATTTTATTTTTATTTAGACGAACCTTGCACTAAATGTGCACACAGAATTTTTTTAAAAAATGAAGTTTATTTCCTTTAAAAATTAAAATTCACTTAAACCGGTAAATCCTTTTTAATGCTTTATTACATTATGTGATATATTTTCCATAAAGATCAATAAATTAGTTCTGGAGAATTATTTTACATCGAACTCAGAAGCGGTTTTACATTGAAAATTGCAAAAGGAAGCCATTTCACACTAAATTATGCAATATGAGTGTTAAATGGCTTCCTTTTGAGTGAAAAAAAATGTTTTGCCTTTATATTAAACAATGTTAAGGTAACGCTCTTTTATGCTTCTTAAACTGTGAACATAAGTGTTTTACAAAGGACTAAGTAATATTAAAATGAATGCATTTGAAGATTCGTCTCAGGAGACGAGATGACGCTACTTCTTTATCCATGATCTTCATTCAATGCATCATTGAAGGCACATCTGTCTTATATGTAAAAACAAAATGAAAGCCACCACAATAATCAGTGTGCGCAGACAATCCATGCTGCAGTGTTGGTTGCACTTTTCTCACAAAAACTTCTGCAAATAAGTCAAGTTTTTAAATCAGGGGAAATGGTTTTATGGTCATGTAAGTCGTCTCAAAAAACATATATTTTTCTTGGTAGAAAATAGTCGGGGTAGCTAAATTTTTGCATGATGTATGTATCACTTTCCTGATTGTATCACTTTCATATTCACATAATAATAGTGGAATCATAACCAATATAAATTGCATTATCACGTTGACATTTTACGATTTCATTAGAACATGAATAACGCGACCTTCACTCAAATAAATAACATTCATATGTTACTTCTGAATCATAAATTCTTTGTACAATCTTTTTTTATATAGCTGATAAATGACATTACTCCTATTTGCATCGTTCAAATGCGCCGAACTGCTACTTATTTGCATATTTCAGTATGTTCTAACTTTCATTCAAATTTAATGTTCCCTGCATGTATTGTGTTACTGTATGCAAATATTGTGTCATTTGAATGCCAAATAATGTATAAAAGCACCAGACATTAATCAATAATTTAACTATGTGCAAGAAATCAGAATTGTTCAAGCAGATGAAAATATGTGTGTATTAATCATAACCTGATTTTAAATTCAGTCCCCATAGTTATTTTAAGTAAAAAAAAAAATCCCTTAATTTTTAATCCAGTTAACTATTTTTAAGTTTTGATGATTTTCTTTAAAAGTGACCACGCACATACACTCCATGTAAAAAAAATGTACATAAATTAGTACCCACAAATCCACTAACAACAAATTAACTCGATTTGAATAACATTAACATTTCTTCAAAAGCATAATTAACGAAGTATTGCTATATCTAAATATGGTTTTTAAGTGTGATTATCTATTAAATGCTTGTTTGTGCTATTTTATTGTGAAAAAGAGAAAATTAAAAAGCTCTTTGTTAACAATAATAATTGCAACAGAAATAGAAAGAATTATTTATTCACTGTTTAGTGGTTAATTTGACAACAAAAACAGTAAAATATTATAGTATGTAACTTATAAAATTATAATAGATATGTTTATAAACTAAATAAAGAATTACCTTAAGTATTTAAATTCATGTGTGAAGAGACAATAGTATACTTATGGAAAAAATTTTCAAATGAAAATGATGTTACAGTTTCCTGAAGAAGAATATTAAACTTCACTACCAAAAATAAAAGACTTTCTGTTACAAAACTTCACTTCCTGATTGTAATTGCTAACATTTTCCTAACCTTTAAGTAGTCTCAATAAATTCTTTAACTTTATTGTATGTTTTATTTTAAATACTGATATTGAAACTTATACATTAAATGCTTCTTTTCAAATATGTACGATTAATTCATGGGTCTCACTAAAGTAACCTATGCTTTTATTAAAAAAAATATAGGTAAACAACATACTAAAATCTTTTGTAAATATCATTAAATCTAGACCTTAGAGTAATACCACATGGTAAAAATAATTTCTAATTGCGTGACCGCGTTTCAGCCACGTATCGATTTGTGCAACGGAAGACCTGCTTCGAACAAGAGTTTTTATACTTCCGGTATTTAAAATTTTCTAGTTTCAGGAAACTGCAACTCGATAATGTAGATTAAATGGCTTCATGTCCATTAGCAAATCGTATTTCTACACGCTACAATTTCTAAAAGAATAGTCATTTTCTTAGCGTAAGTAAATGATATTTTTTTTGCTACGATAAGGGATTTTAGCGTGCACAGTAACGAAAAAATGGCATTGCCTTTTGAATTGTTATTGTGGTTAAGAGGAATTAATTTTTTATTCAAGCACATATTCTAATTAAACTTTAAGTGATAAAAATCTTCTTTTCGTGGTTTTAAGTATGTTTAGGAATGTATAATCTTTTTCGATAATATATCTATTTCACATATGCTTGTAGATGTTTATTTTTAGCAAAATATTATATACGTATTTTATAAAGATATTAAAATTTTTAAGACGCACAATACATAACGCAAAATTTCAGTTTAAATTATTATTAGAGAGACTGCACACCTACATGAAAAGTTAAAATTTGTTCTTAATTTAAATAAGTAATTTCTTATCTCAAGAAAATTGCTTAGGTGTAGTAAAAAAAAATTTTTAATTAAAAAATAAATTTCTGGAAGGATAAACGTTTAACTTAAAATTAATTTACTTGATGGCTATTAAATCCTGATAACTTTTTAAAACATACATTCATACCTTACCGTTTCATTTATAATGCAAAATAAATTTAGTAAGATATAGTTTAGTACACATAATGAAGAATTTATTTTGGACCATATAACGTACATTTTTAAAATAATAAATTTTAAATTTTGGAGAAAAATAGATCAAACTCTTTATTTGCATAACGGAATCAAGAAAAAACCCTAGAAAAAAAATCGGGTTTTTCATCCCTGCCCCTTTTACAACGATGAAATCTTATAAGTCGCTTTATTAAAAAAA
>BMAV01019196.1:126755-153728 GCA_019973955.1 Trichonephila inaurata madagascariensis
AAAGAAGTTACGATCCTTTTGATGTTAGAGGAACATGAGCGTGAGTCATATTTCTACACTGTTTTTATGCATGGTTGTAAGAAGGAGAAGAATTTATTGGTATTCTAATAATAGGAACAAAGAGCTTCATGTACAGTGAAATTTTAAAATTACGTATGGAGCAAACATTAATAAAGAGCTTTGAAATGAATTTAATTTAATAAAAATCTTTAAGAAATCGTTATTTTCTCCAAATCATCTAAAATACGAAAGTATAAGCTGATAATATTTTTTCATTAATTACCTTATTATTTATTCAAATAATTAAACTTAATTCCTAATGAAACTGTGTGGCATTTGTATGCGTGATGTGAACTAGCCAATATTGACAATATACACAAAGTAAGACATATCCATCGAAATAATTTAGTTATACAAAATAATGTGAGTTGCATTCAAATTTAATTAATTATAAATCTGTTTAAAAGTACAATATATGGGCATTAATTTTATCACATTATATTACAAAATGCAAATAATTTCAATTACGAAACTTAATTGGTTTTTTAACATATTTACCATATCTATAAATGACAAATTGTTTAATCATAACAAATGCAAAAAGGAAAACTTTAAAAAAATTTTGCACCGAAATTCAAATATTTTAAGGAATTCAATTCCACGTAATTTCGAAAATGTCTGTTTAACCATTAATTTCAGAAACAGAGGTTTTTTCTATTATAGTCAAATCATCTTGGGATATTTTTACACCTGTACAAATTTCACATGATCAAAGCCATTTTTGGATTTCTTAATTAATTTCCTTTTGAATACCAAATAGTTTTTTCATGCATAACTTTAAAAAGTTAACTGTTAATAGTTTCAAAGATTATGATAATAATTTATACTTAAAAAAACATTAAAATTACTATAACATGAATGAATAATTTCAATAAGAAACTAACTTAAATCTAATATCTGATTGGTTTATGAGATCGCAGAGTAGCCTAGTAGGTATTGTCTCGAACTCGTGAATGAATCCAGGTGACACTGAATACTCGTTGTACATACTAGGCGTATAGAGGGGCTCGTATCATATTAAATTTGTCGAGACTGAATGCCCTAACGTTGGTTTAGTATGGTTGTCAAAAAAAAAAAAAGGGTACCGAGTCAGGTGTCATCCTCTTCACTTGTCAGAGGTTCAAAATTACGATGTCCGTCGATAATATCTCTCGCGGTTCTTTTTGTGCTACGTTAATATAAGTTTCACTCACTGATAGATTTATTTAAAAATATTAAAACAAAGTCGAAGAGCTTAAGAATAAAATTTTCATTTCACATCATACGTTTACTACTAAAATAATTTGTAGCCTTTGTATTATATTGCTTTGTAAAATATTTAATGTCATTTAAGAAATTACACATTTTTAGGATTTTTCTCTAAGAAAGCAGCATTTTTAGGTAGCAATTTTCAAGATCCTATGCTACAAAATTATTACAGTTTAAGGTATCCGACTACGTTCGGAACCGTGATTTTAAAAAAGCGCTTAAATGGATAATTTTCATGATAATTAATGTAACTTATATTAGAATACATGTATAAAATTGTTTTAAGGACATTTTGACAAAAATATTATTTAAATACAATATTTCGGCAAAAAATTAACTTAGAGTAATCTTTTTTCAAAATGTTCTCCTTTTGTGCAAAATGAGAACAAAATACAAAATACAAATGTACAAATACAATGTACAAAATACAAATGTACAAATGTTCAATAATATTTTGCCTGTATATAACTCAGACCTCTTTACAGAGGCTCAACTATAATTTTTGAAAAATTCATATTATTTTTAGAGTTACAACCATTTGAAATAATTATCGGCGTTTTTTTCTTACAATTGCTCCCCTCTGTTGCCGTAAGACATGGATAAATCCACTTCTAAGTTATTTATTTCAAAAATTCTACTTGAGCATCTGCAGAGGGGTTTGAGGCAAATAGTATTCAAATAGAAGCATTTTTGACAAAAGGAGAACATTTTGAAAAAAATTGTTCTAAGTTAATTTTTTGCCAAAATATTGTATTTAAATATTTTTTGTCAAAATGTCCTTAAAACAATTTATACATGTATTCTAATCTAAGTGACACTAAGCATCATGAAAATCATCCATTTATGCGCTTTTGCAAAATCACGGTTTCGAACGTATTCGGATACCTTAAATTTTATCTATAAATGATGCATTCAGAAAATTAACAATGACAATAATTCCAGAAAATTTAGAAGAATTATTGATATCAAAATATTTAATCATCCATAAAACTTTTCGCTTTCGTCTGTCTTCTAATTCTCAAACTATCCATTTGTCCTTCTTTTTTCTTTCCTTCTTGAAACAAAACTATGTAATTCGATATCGAACTTAGCTTTTAATAAAACCATAATCTAATATAATCTGACTTTCAAAATTGTTCCCGTAATTCCAAGTCAAAATTACAGACGCTCCAAAAGAATTACTATTATTCAATCGTATGCCACTGATATCGTAATGGTAGCCGATTCACAAGCCATTATTATATTGCCAAATGACACTTCCTTTCAAATTCCATTAGTTGAAGCAGTACAACAACATTAGACTGCGAGGCCAATTCAGATTAGAGGTAACATGCGTCACGGTTGCAATTTGGAATAATGCTGCCAAGCTTCACTCAAATTTGCGGTCTAAGTGGCGTAATGTCCCAAACCACACACTGCTTTAGAAAGGCGGGGAGTGTTGTAACTGCTGTCGTACACAAATTTCCTTGTAACTGGTATCTGCAAATTACATGAATGGTTACAAATTACTGCTGGAAACATTAAATTAAAGACAATAAAGAGTAATTTGTTTAGTTTTAGTCTAAGGTTAGGTTTATTTAAGGTTTTGAATTATGAATTATTCCGTAAATGCGGTCTTAATTTTTTTTTTTCATTTTGTTTTTAAATTTTCTGGTAAAATTTAATAATGACATATAGATGTATTTTTAAAATGCAGGAAAATTTTTGCAATTCATTGTTATTTGGTAATGTATGTATTTACTATATATTTTATATGTATAAGATATAATTTTATTTAAGTGCTTTATTATTAATCTTTAAAAAAGAATTAAAAAAAAACTTAAAAATATAATTATATCAGTGTAAATGTGTATTTTTTTTATGTCAGAAAGCATTTTGTTTTACTTCATTCCAAAAAATTATTTTTTTAAACCTTTTATTTTGAATATGCTCGCACCCCACTCTCAGGGTTACCGCGCGCCCCTCAGTTTGAAAAACACTGAACTAGGAAAAAGAAAGCTTGAAAGTAAATTATGAAAAACAACAAAACAATATTCATCCGATTTGGAAGATATGAAATATAAATATAGTGTGATGAATGCTTAGATACAGACGAGTTAATTTCATTTCCAATCCCCACAAAATAGAAATAGAAATTTTATTTGAAGGGTATGGAGAAATTAAAAAAAGCTCACCAAATTCTTAAGTGGTTGAGGAAGACAAGTGTTCTTGAGAGTGAATTCATGACAGGCTTCATCGAGTTGCGGGTTCGAGTCCTGATGGTGGTTCTTAATAGACTAGTAGTCAAGAAAACATGCTCGTGTTTAGCGTGTCTTCAAGACCTAGTGCCACTGAAAACCAGCCATGCAGAAGGGCTGATGTACACTAAATTTTATTTTAGCTTAATCCTTTATCTACCGCATTATGATTTACTGCAATTTTTTTCATCTATATTTTTTTTGGATCCCTACATTGAAAATTAAGGGATATACATAAGCAAAATACTCAACTTTGGGAAATTTAATCAATTAGAGCTAATTAATTAATGAAAGATATTCCACTGTAAAATTAATTATATATATATCTACACTGTTCACTTAAAATAAAGAGTTAAATCGTTTTCTACGGTCCTCATTAACATACAAAAAAATAAGACACTTAAATTTTGATATTAACTACTTTTTCGGAACAAAAATGATAATCTTTGCAATCCGCTGAAAACGCAATTTCTGCTATAAAACTATTCGACTTCCCCGCTAAAATACTCATCATAGAACCCGTGCTGCAATATATCTTGGAAGAGTGGATTTCGAAGAATATTCCTGCTAAGTATTGTCAGAGTATTCGTAAAATTGATTATTTTTTGTTATTTTAAAGTGAGTGGTACTTATAACTACCGTCGGTAGAGAAAAGGGTTAAAGTACTCATATTATCTTGATATGGAAGTTAGAAGAGTTAGGTGCCAGCTCAGATATTGCCCTCGTCATTTGAACGTGGTTCGAGATTACGAGGTTCATTGCCAATATCCTTCGTGTTGCTTCTGAGTGTAATGAAAAATTAAAAACGAACCATTTTTTTTTAATATTCAGAATTTCTTAACGTAAGTGGACAATAATAACTAATAATTCAAACATGGAAGAATACAGTATATTCCGATTTACAAACTGATTAAAAAAAAATCTTGAAAATAAACAAAAATTACACATTTTCTGTTAATTGATATTCTTTTATAGAAACTGCTATCATTTATTTTAGGAGAAAATTCATGCATAATATAAAAATTTATATAAGAGATGCATGATTAATATTTTTTTTTACTATTAAAAAAGCTATTTTGAAAATAATTTAATATAATTTAAAATACACAATTTTTAAATTTATTCCTTCTTAAACGTGCGACAATGTAATTACAACTTAATACTTCTGCAAAATTTTCTATTTTTCCAAATGTCGATTTAATTTTTAAAATGCCTTTTTACCTCGATCCTATTTAAAGAACTAATACATAGACCACAATTTTCAGCTTTTCTAAAAGAAAATCGCCGATTATTTCACATTTCTTTTTTTTTTTACGAAGTAGGATTCAAACGTCCCCGGACTGAGACTATAACTTAAAATTATTACCAATTAAATTGCTGAAACACATCCTCTTTCGAAAAATGACCCTTAAATCAGTGTTTTTCAAACTTTCAATATTTGCGACACAATATTCAATCCTAATTTTCATCGCGCGCCCCCCATACAATAACAGTGTATTGAATGCAATAATACTCTATACTTTACTTTCATATTTAATCTATGTAAAATACGCCTTAATCTCTCAAGTGCCACCGGCGTATGTGGACGTCTTTGTCAGCCAAGGCATTAATTGCCTCGGACATATATATCCGTTTTATGAAGTAAGATTTTTCTGTGCACTGCTATCCATAAAATTATTCCTAAAGCTTCATAATGCAGTAAAGGAACATTTGACAGTTTTTGCGGAAAATTTACTTATATCTAAGAATTTGTTTATTTATTCCTTTTGCTCCCCCTCCCCTCAAAAAAACATCTCGTACGTGAGCCTACTCCGAAAATGGTGGCATTGGGAAGCTAATTGCGTAACTTTTAATCGACAGTTTTAAGGGATTAATTATAAACCGTACAAATTATCAAGATAAGTGTTAATTTTTTGTGTATAATTTTATAATGAAAAGCACATGGGGTCAATGGTAATTACTAAACTTGTTTTTAAGATAATATTGTTGAATTAATTATAAAAAGTGTATAAGTGTATTATATCAGTGTAAATGTGTATGTTTTTATTATGTCAGAATGTATTTTTTGCTGGTTTATATACTTTTAGTAAATTAATAATTCTTTTAAAATAATCTTTTGTTTTAGATTTTTTAGTATGCTCGCGCCTCCCTTGTAGAGTTATCAAGGCTCCCTTGGAGGCACGCCCCACAGTTTGAGAAACGCTGCCTTAAACAACACACTTTTGCCATCTCTTGCTAAGGTATCGGAATACGTTGGGAACGATGATTTTGAAAAAGCTCTTAAATAAATAATTTTTATGATATTTAGTGTCACTTAGATTAGAATACATGTATAAAAGTGTGTTAAGGATATTTTGACAAAAAAAATTATTTAAATACAATAATTCGGCAAACAGTTAACTTAGAATAATCTTTTTTCAAAATGTTCTCCTTTTGTGAAAAATGCTTCTATTATAATAATATTTTGCCTGCATATAGCTCAAACCTCTCTACAGAAGCCCAACTAGAATTTTTTAAATATATAACTTAGAAGCGTATTTATTCATATTTTACGGGAACAGAGGGGAACAATTTTAAGAAAAGAACGCCGATAATTATTTCAATTGGTGGTAACTCTGATAATAATGTGAATTTTTGAAAAATTCTAGTTGAGCCTCTGTACAAAGGTTTGAGCCATATACAGGCAAAATATTATTATAATAGAAGCATTTTTCACAAAAAAAGGACAGTTTGAAAAAAGATTATTCTAAGTTAATTTTTTGCCAAAATATTTTATTTAAATAACTTTTTTTGTAAAAATGTCCTTAAAACAATTTTATACATGTATTCTAATCTGAGTGACACTAAATATCATGAAAATTATCTATTTATACGCTTTTTTAAAATCACGGTTCCGAACGTAGTCGCATACCTTAAGGCCATCGAAATATTTCTGGACTCAATGTCCAGCCATGTCCTATAATTCAGCCTGCGATGGCCTTTTACCTTTCTCTGCAGATTGAAATCTTTGTCCTTGAAAGCGACATGCCAGTTCAGGAAATGAACTAAGTTACAGGAGATGAGATCAAGAGAGTAAGGAGAATTTGGTAAAACAGTTGTTTTCGTCCGCAAGAAAGTATTTGACAAGAAGAGATCGGTGTGCATGAGCATTGTCATGTAAAAGTTCCAGTGATATCTCAGCCCACAATTTTGGTCTCTTCTATTGGATCGATTCACGCAAATGACGTATAATGTCTACATTGAGTTCCTTGTTCACGTTGCGTCCTTCAAGGATAAATTCCATATGCACAATGCTATGGACATCAAAAAATAAACCTCTAGTATAACTTTCCCTTTAGAGCGAGCTTGTCAGAATTTCTACTTGCGTGGTGATTGTGGTGAATTCTACGTTGCCGATGCTCTATTGCAGGGGTGGCGAATCAACGTGCCACCCCTGCTTTATGGATCAACGTGCCATTTTTTCTAAAGAAGTATTCCATGAGATATAGACGTGCAGTTAAATAATTTTGACTTGTGATTATTGGGAAAATAATAAAACTAAATACTAACAATATACAAAACTCTATTTACTACGAAAACTCTACCTTTTGTACTGTATAGTTATAAATGTTTTAGTTATACATGTAATTCAAATTAAAGAGTAACATTAGAGCGACTTCTGTTGTTGCAGATGGTGGATGACAAATAACTTATATAAGAATTGTAAGATGTTACTTTTTATAGAATACATGCTGAACATGAGTCATCTGCGATATGGTTTCTAAGAAATTAATTATTTTTGTTGTGGTTCATTTTTTTTTTTTTTTTTGATAAAAAGGGTTTGTGATTTGTTTCAAAATACAGTTTTACAGACGATGTTTTGCATACCACTCTTCCAGAACATAAAACACACACCGCTTTGTTGCCTCTACTAATAATACCATGTTTCTCGGTCCATCAAATTTGAAATTCCCTGCTATACTTACTATCATGCTCTTTTTGTTCTTTTGCTGACACGCGTTTGTTCGTAATGCTTCATAACTAACTTTGAAATTTTTAAATAAATAGCAAACTATTTTGATCACTGGTGTGCCAAAAATATTATATCACGTTCCATCAATGGCACAAGTGCCACTGACTCGCTATTCCTCCTCTATTGTATTGAGGGTCGCATAAAAAACACAATTTCTTCAGTTCAGTAACAATTTTACCAAGTTGGAAGGTATCTCTATCAGAAGGCGAGATTAAGTCTCCCGCTATTTCCCTTCAAATTGCCTTATGGTCTTCGTTTAGCATGTGGTGCACAATATGCTGACATACCTTATGCATATTAAGATCCTAGTCAGTATCCGTCGATATGTGAACGAGGATAACCCAATTGATTCTGTTATTTGTACTATTGTCTGAACCCTGTTTTTACGTACCGCAGCAAAAACATATTCGATCTTTTCAGCAATGCGGAAAATTTGGTGACATCTAGAGCGTTTGTCATCTTCGACACTTTCCCTGCCTTCTCTTAAACGTCGATGCCCCTCAAAAACTTGAGTTCGTGGTAATGTATTACAGTTTTGCACAGTAATGTATTGCAGTTATCATATGATATCGAATTGGAGTTATATATATTATTGTTAATCAATGACAATTCATAAGTTTATTTATTCTATTCCTACTATTAGTTTATAGTCTCCTTATGTATATTTATATATATCTTGTTAAAATTTCCAGTCGTTAATAAAACACTTTCTATTCATCCATTGGAGTTCAAATACATTTTTTTAAACTTATAGTGGATGACACTTGATGTTATATAATAGAGTTTTTTTTCAAATATTAATTCATTAATTAAATTAAAAAATGCATAAATAGTAACAAACAAAAATAACAATCTAACACCATATATATAAAGAAAACCCGCTTGATGTGTCCCTGAAGCGCATTGTGTAGCACGTTGTACACCTAAAGTTGGGGGTTTGAAACCTACCTGAGGTGGCCAAATTTCTGAGAATGTGATTGATGAGTGAATAAATAGTAGCAAATAAAAAATAATAGTCCAACACCAAAAATAGAAAGAAAAATGGATTTCTATTTTGCCACTTCATATTGTGATTCCATCATGTGTATACACATATTTATATTAATTGTAATGATTTCATCAAAAGTAACTAAAATAAAATTTTTCTTTGTTGACGTAAAAAGGAATTGACCTTAAAAATATTTTTTATATTACTTGTTTTTAGAATTCATTCGATTTCTTTTAATTTGTTTAATTTAACTGATTATTTAAAGTTTCCTTCTCGGATAAATGTTTATGCATCACAATTTTAGTTTTAAAATACGAAATTATAAATGATTTATACATATTTGAATTTAAAATTCGTTATTCACAATTTCAAAATTTAATATGTAGTAAAAAATTTTCCTAAAATCGCGTTAGTAATGCAACTCTATTACCGTAACCTGATATCCCCCCCTACGTTTTACCTTATGCCTTGGAACATTCTTCATACAAACCACTGGTCGACCTCAAATGTAATGCAATTGTGCTACGATCCCCTAAAGTGTTCCTGGTCTATTCATTCCACTATAGCCAAAAAGAAGGAAACGATGCTATAGGGTAGATGGAGGTAGCCTAAAAGGGTCAGGAGTAAGCAAGCGATGTCGGGTAAGCTGCCGCTGACGATAAAGTGTCCATAACCTCGCTTAAAAGAAGAGAAGAAAAAGAAAAAAATATGGATTATTATATGCGGTGCGAATATGTCGCCTGCCTCGAACTGATATCAGGCTTCCAACACCTTGCCACAAAAGTTTGCAGAAAAAAAAGTAACGCGCCACGAAAAGCAATAAAAAAAGAGGGAAACGTATTCTTGTACCTTTTTTTCCCAACAGTCTTTCTTTTGTACATAAAGCAATAAGAATTTCAGATGTTTCCTTAGGTTATGTGATATAGTAATACTTAAAGAGATTTTGAAAGAGGTGTTTCGTTAAGAGGGAAAAACTCTCCTTAATATTTAAGTCACATTGGTACTTTTTTTTCTAAGTATTTTCCATACTGTGTTTAGCATATTAACTCAAAAAAGTTTTAAGACTTTTCAGAATGCTTTGGTAAAGTAAATAAATAAAATGTTTGCAAAAGATTTTTTTGTAGTTTTTTGAGTATAATGAAAACTGGGTTTTAGTATTTTTCTTTTTTTTGCTGAAAGTTATCGTATTCAATTTAAATGCAAATCTGTAAATTCTGCGAGAATAGAAGAATTCGTATCAGAAAATTAACAAGTATTCATAAATAGATTATTTGCATTACAAATATTTACCTTTATATAAAATTAAATTTTTACAAAGCTATTCTTTTTTATGTATGTGCATGAGTGCATTTAACGAGTTTTAAATCCAAGAACAAATTTGAGTGCCTTATTTCTTAGCATTGCTAAGTTTCACATTAATTTTTTCTGAAAAGAATTATCCGAGTTATTAATAGAGAGTGTGCTTATTAATGTAAGTTAAAATAAAATGAAAATAAATTTTGAAGGAGAATAATTTTTATATATCCAGGGTTTTGCGATTTTCTGTTTAAAATATTCTTGTGGTTTTACATTTATAAGACAGACTTATTATTCTTTCATTAAAAATGACATTAATATACGAGTCACTTGTATCCATTCTCATAATATCAAATATCTATTGACTAATTAATTTGCCTAATTATGTACATATGCATGAATATTTTTAGTACTTCGAAATATTATTTTAATTATATTCATTTACAAGAATTCTTACATTTACAACATTAAGTCAAAGAAATTTGATTCTTATTTATTTTTAATAACATATCATTTTAATAAATGTTTTTACAAATAATATATATGTTCTCAAAACAAAATTTATTCTTTAAAAAGTTAATTTCAAGAATTTTTGATAACTATTCAATGAAACATAGTTAATATTTTGAGAAAAACATTCACCGGTCTAGTTTAAATTTAATAAACTATTTATATATATATATATATTAGCACACACTATATATATGTTTTTAGTATACATCAATACCTTGGCAACAAAAACTATACATAATACAGCTATTTTAACTATAAATTTTTACCAATATGGTTTTAAATTTTATATTTAATTTTTTTGATAAATTGATTAAAATTTTAAAATATTGGTTTGATTTAATTTATATATAAAAAGACCATAAGTTTTATTTCAAAATTCACTTAAATGAATTATTTCAATTGTTTCAAGTTAAAAATACGTAAGAATGTTTATTATTTTTATTAGTTTAATTCAGAAAGAATTTTTTCCATAAAAATTCTTGAACCACTACTCATTTTTTAGTTTTTCCAATTTCGTTTATCGGTGTGAAAATCTAAAATGCGTGCTTAGCCCTTTAAAATCTAATTCTGTAAACTTATCTCAATAAACTAATTAATTAAATGAATTCATAGCACTTTAATTCTTATTTACTTTTGATGGATATATGAGGCTGTTCAATAAGTAATAAGATTAAAATTATAAAAAAAAAAACAGAATACCTTTAACCGTCATCATTTACATGGTTTTTTTCCAAATAACTTCCGTGGTACGTAATACATTTATCCCAAAGTTCTGTCCACTTTTTAAAAACATGTAATAGTCCGTTTTGTGACAGCTGTTTCAAAAACGCCTATGCGGCCTTTACACATGCTTTGTTGCTTGCAAAACGTTTGCTTCGTAATGGCTTTTTAAGTTGAAGAAACAGAGAGAAATTGCATTTAGTGAGATCAGGACTGTATGGAGGGGGTGGTAAAATCTCTACGTTGTTCTGCTGCGAAACATACATTATGCAACGAGCGATATGTGGTCGGCCATTGTCATGGTGCAATAGGAAGTCATTTCGAAGAATGGACGTTTCCTTTTAACGTACTGTACAATTTTTCGCAGGACATTCGTGTAGTACGAGTCGTTTACGGTAGTATGGGTTCGACAGTATGTGTGTGTGTGTTGATACAGAATTCCTTCACAATAATAAAAAAAAATATATGGTCATAAATTTACCAGCTGATTTCACAGTTTTTGCTTTCTTGAGAGTAGGTGAGGATAGATGTTTCCATTCACTACTTTGTTGTTTTATGGTTGGATCATAGAAATACAACCAAGCTTTATGTACTGTGATAAAGCGTTTTAAGATATTGTAGCCTTCTTGTTTCAGTCTTTAATCATATCTTATCGTATCAAAGGTCTCCGATGCTGATTTTTGCAGATTTTTGCTTCCATTTTGATAACTGGGCAGGTCTCGTAGGCGCCCACAAACACGCTTCAGTTCAATCACTTGATACTCAACAATACGAGTCTCTACACGCCATCTATCAGTAGCTTTTGTTAATACAGACAACAAACCTTTCTTATGTCACAGAAATTAACATTCTAATGAGTGGTTTGCGGCAATAAAATTAGTCTTATTGAACAGCCTACGTATTTTTGCATTACTGCACAATGTTTTTTTGCTGTTGCAGAATTTTAAATATTTAATTTTACTGTTACATAGAAAAACTATTTTATATACTAAAATGGATTATGGAAATAAATTAATATTTTTCTTACCCCTTATTGACGTTTGTTTCCAAATTTTATGAATACTCCAGTAGAATTGCACATTATAACTAAGATCTAGTTTTATAACCAAATAGATATATGGGCTGAATTTTCAATTTGTAACAGACTGTATTTACAACTGTAACGGTTAGAATAACTGTGACCATAAAGATTACGTTGTAAATAGTTAGAAAGTCTGTTCCGACCTCAGTTGGTTCAGTTAATGTTGTAGACGTCCTGTGGTTGTACGAGTGTGTTTCCTCTAATGTAATCCTTTGCCCGTTCCGTTATCGACCCAGAAATAAGGGTTTTTGCTGTCGAGGATGTTGTCTTCTTCTGTATATTGCTAAGAAGCATATGAACTCCCATTCATCAAGACTTTTCATAAATTTTGTTACAGGTTATTGTAAAAAAAATTAAAATGTACCATATATAAATACAATGGGTTACGAAATACACATGTAATGTGATAAGCCGTTTGAACGGTAATTTATGAATTTAATTCTCATCCTTGTTATATAAAAGGTGTTCAACTAAAAGTAATTCGAGGTGTGTATCCATGACGTGTGTAGGGTAAGAAATGAGACAGATAAAGCGATAGAAAGAACAATTTTTAAGGTATGAAATGCATACAAAGTTTGCTAAAAGAAATCACCCATGGCCTTTAGGCAGGTGCCACATTGCTTAGGAAGGTTACGAATTTCATTCGCGATGGATGATGTCGGTTGATCATGGAACCAGTTCAGAACTGCAGCCTTTACGCCATCGTCGAGTGAAATAGTTGACATATTAGGCTATCAACATCACCTTTCCGGCTGGCTGCTGAGCTTTGAATTTTTAGGGCTTATATGAGTCGAGAGTTTACCATTGCATGCTGGTGGGCTTCCGGCTGGAAGTGGTGACACCAAGTTTTATCATCTGCCATTATGCGCTGCACAAACTCTTCAGCGTTATCCCTGTAGCGCAACATATGTTGTAACTCGCACCCCTTCCGGCTTACACCTTTCCAGTGTTAGAAACTTTATTACAGCTTGTTTATTCGTTTTGGACGCCGTTGTATCAATACCAGCCATTTTTAAATGCATGCAAATTTTTAAATAAATGTCCTTACGAATCAGTTATCAAAATTCTGTTTGCGCCCGTGTGTGTGTGGTACATACACCTTCACTACCGCATTTGTTTCACGAAAATACGAAAATATATTGAAAATTGTTCGCATGCAAAGCTTCGAATCACTTTCATTTGAACACACCAAATATTCAATCGCATTTTACTAGTACAAGGACAGTTGCTTTTTCCTTCTATTCTTTAATAGCACTGTTTTATTTAAAGTATAAAACCTTTTTTTTCAACAAAGATGTATTCGGATATGTTACTCTGAATATTATTTTACCTAAAATGAAAAAAAATAAATCACTCATATATCTCAAATCTGCTTTTACAATTTTAATTAAATAAACCATTAGCAATCAATTTCAATTTTGTTACTCTGATAGTCCATTTTAATTTAATAATTCTCAAGATCTAGATTAATATAGTCCTAAATTAGACAAAACTTGACTTTTTCTCTCAATAACTACCTTATTTTTTATATCAGGGGTGAATAGCTAGCGACCCACAAAAAGTTTTTATGTGACCCACCAAGACAGTCAACAAATCCGCTTTGAACGAAGATTTCTTTCCCGTGCACGATTCAAGACTCGTCTTTTATTTTTCAATATTAAGAAATCTAAATACCTGAAAGTGTTTCTACTAAAAGATCATCTGATGACTTTGGAGGTCGACTTTACACGAAGATTTCAGAATTTAAAAAAAAAATGTGCTTTAATTCATTTGCTCTGTTATCCCATTACTGTTGATATGGATACAGCACCTGGAAGCTACAGCTTAAACTTATTGACTTGAAGTCAGATAACATGGTGAGGAAAATGTTTAGTGCTATGACATTGATTTTTATACACATTTGTCACCACAAGGATTTCCATGTATGAGTAAATATGCAGGGAAATTGTTCTTTGTATTTTATATACATATATTTGGGTAAACAAAGTTTTCTTGCATGAACATCAATAACAGTAAGTATGGAAGTAAGTTGTTTGGCATAAATCTCTCATGCATAAATAACCTGATGAGAATTTAAGCAAGCAATCTCCCTCATGATTTTAAAATAAAAAAAAAATGTAGAAAATTATAATAGGGTACATTTGTCTCATTAAATTAATTCAAAAATGAAGTGGGCTTCCAGACATAGGCGATATGAAATTAAAATAGTAAATAAATTGAATAACACTACCACTCTTTTATTTAACTTATATTTGCTATTTTTTTTATATAATGAGTACAGTTATTTTTTTAAAAAAGTGGCTATCTGCTATCCTCCACACTCTCGCAATGTGGCCTACGAGCCGAAACAAGTTAACTACCTCTCTTTTACATTTTACAGGTTAAAACATCTAAATCTAATATTGCATGAAATGTAAATAATAAGTAAAGTATTGCAAAGTACAATATTTTAAGTTAAATTTTGTACGATACTACTAAAAAAGAGTATTGTTCTATTTTGTACGGAATTATGTGATATTGTATGAAAGGAAAATTATATAAATGCATTCTATTCTAATACAATAGTCTCAATTTTTTAAATAAAAAGTATTAATTAATACTTTATGTATTGATACACAACGTCAAAGATTTGTACCAATTATTACATATTTCCTTTCGATGATGTCTTAACAAGCTTCTCCAGTAAATGGAAGAGTTATTTATTACTACATTTGAAAATATTCCACTGCGTACTCATAAAATGAAACACGAAGATGTTGATCCAACAAAGATTAATAAATATATCTTCCCAAATAATAAATAAGAAACAAAATTAATCCAGATATATCACGAGAGAACTGGTTATATTATCACTATAAACATTAAATCTTTTCCATTTCCTCTTAGAAATCACGAAACTGCAATGCTGTCCTATAAAAGTATTTGATGGGCTATAAAATAAACAACTTATTATTATGAGGAATATCCTAATAACAAACTTATCACAAGAAAATATCGTTCTGTATAGATGTGTTTGGTTAGAAATAGTATTTATTGTATTATTTTTAAAAACAACTGTAATCTTTGTCGGTATGTTATATCTATATTTTTTGAGAGCTTTATGATGCAGATCGTTAAAATATGAGCATAAATCAGAATTCTAAATACAAACTTTTCATCATAACCTTTTTCACTTTTTTTCTATCTTAATATGTTTTTAAAAAAACTGCCTATATTTCTTTAAATTTAATATTTTCTTGTTGAATTAGTGTTTCTTTTTTTTCAGTTTAAGGAAGAGATTAAACTAATCTAATTATATGAATGAATATGTGTTTGATTCATATTGATAAATGTATATTACATTTGTAGAAATGATAAATAAAGATGAGAAAAAAGATGAGAAGTTCCAACAAATGTAAAGAAATTACTACTTAATCTTAGTTTAAAATATATTTAGGAAGATAAATAAAGGGATTTTAATAAGTTGGATACATTTTTGTTTCATTTTCTTAAGTGATTATGACACTTTTAACGACATTTAAAACAATGTTAGAACAAAACACTTTAAAATGGGGGTGGGAGGACTGCGTTTTAAAAAGTAATCAATAAAATTAAAACTCCTGATAAATGTATAGGCACATTTCATTGTGAAGTAACTTTCAAAAAAAAAAGTCCATGGTCTTCATATTTTATTCAGAAAAATCAATGAATAAATGTCAAGCTTCCATGAGATAATAATAATTAATAAGATAATATAAACAAAAATAATGAAAAAAGACAGTTACCCAGAAAAATTAAATCGCTAATATATCAAACTTTTTTTCACTCTGGATACTTTGTTCTTAATAATAGTTATCTCTATTCTTTAAAGTAATCTTTTCTTTCAAGTCCATTTCATGTAAGGAGCGAGAGCTATTTACTTCACTGAAGTGGGAGAAGATTGTAAGCCCTATTCCTCTCAACCCGAAACTATTAAGCATTATCTTTAAACGCTCGCAATCCATTTGAAACAGTTTATGATGCGTGTTAAGTTGTTATGTGGCATTAGTGAGAAACTTAAGTCTACTTAATTCGCATATATATCCCCATATAAGTGTCTAAAGGATAGAGTTATTTCAATCGATATTGGCGTAAACATAATTGCGCTCTACATTTTGCATCAACTTTGATTTTAAGTTCTTTAGAAAAATTTTAAAGTGATGAAAGGAAGTTTGATTCACTGTTTTCTTCTAAGCATTTATTTTACATTTATTGAATAAATAATATTTTCATAGCATTAACTTTGATTATGAATGAATACGTCTATTAATTTTCATTGATGAATTATGAAATAGAGAGAAGAGAGAGAAATAGAATTGGTTAAATTAAAATTATGTGCTTTGAAAGTATTATTTTTTAATTCAACGTAAGAATATAAGCCAGCGTTTCTCAAACTTTAAGGCACGCCCTCTAGGGGGAGGAGGTGATATCCCTTTATGGGGGGCTCAAGCATATTGAAAATTCGAAAACAAATGATTTAAAATAAGTATTAATTTACTGAAAGGAAATAAATTAAAATACGTTCTAACATAATAAAGATTAAATACACATTTACACTGATAAAATATACTTATAAATGTATCAGTACTGCGCAATGTTTTTGATAATTAATTTATTAATACATTAAAAACAAGTTTAATAATTAGTAGTGCCTCCCATGAGTTTATTGTATACAAAATTTAATACTTATTTTAGTAATTTTTATGATTTATAATTAAATTCGTATTGTATCTTTAGCTTCAAAGTACATTTTTATGGCATTCAATACATTGTTATTGAAGAGGGGGGTGATGTAAATTATGATTGACAATTGGGTCGAAAACATTGGAAGTTTGAGAAGCACTGATATAAACATATAATATCAAGAAAGATCTTCTAATAATTATTTTAGGGTACAATTGCACTTAGACTTAAACATTTTAAACTTAGGATAAAATCTTAAGTTTATTTTAAACTTCATACATTTTGTTTTAGTTAAATTATTTTTTTTTAATTTCTTCAACATGAGTTTTACTTTAATTTTAAATCTTAAGCTGAGAGTTATTTAGGCGATAAAAACTGTTAAAGTTTTCAATTTCAATTAATCAAATTTCTTTAAAAACAGTTATGATATAGTTATATCAATATGTTTTTGATATAGCTATATTAATTTATTTAGCAGAAAATTCAAGCAAACATTCGCGGTCTGATTTTATTAATATTTTAGTTAAAGACAATTTAAATTATTTAAATGTTGTTTACATGGACACTTTGAGAATCAATAAATTGAACTTTAGTTGCAAAATAGATTAAATAAGTTTTGCTCTTTTCTTCCTACTTACTTAGTTATGCATAGGTTCAGTTTAATAATTACTTTACTTAAATTACTAATAATTTTACAATTTTCATCTATTAAATTAGCTATTCACAAAAATATTACTTTAAACTTTTTAAAGAAATTTGAATTTTTATATCTGAGGAACTTTATTTCAAGATTTGTCGTAAAATTAAAGGTTCAGATAACTACAGCTTGCACAATTTAATGCATGAATAATTATTCAAAACTCTATAATAACTATTTATTCAAATAATATTTATTTTCAATTGAAGAAATATTATTTAACATAGTGCTTAGTGAAACAGATGTATTTTTCGGAGGAAATATTTTCTAAAGTAAAAGACAGTTTCTCTTACTAATGGATCAACCTCTACCCCAATTTATATGAGAGTTAGATTATTTCTACTTGTTATCAGTTAATTAAGAAAAAATATATCATGTCTATTTTTCCTACTTTCAGAATTTGTTTAATTTATATCAATATACAGGTTGAGTATAAATGAAAGACCAGGTTATAAAAAATAGAATTATCGAAACTGCTACATCTATTACCTGAATGTAAAGAGAAATGTTTCACGTTTTTTTTTTCCTGTTACAAATGTTCAATGTATGACTCTTGTTATAGGGCAAACTTCCAATCTGCAATCCAGTTCGTTTCTTACATTTTGTAGCATCACTCAATCAAAGGTTCGTAATGCTGCACAAATGCTTACTTGGAGTCCTCTGTTATTTGTTGTGTCAACTGAAAATGATACAGCTTGAAATTTAATATTTTTTTTATAAAATCTTCTGTTCCGTTTTCTGGAGAATTCCAAGTTCATAGGCTTCTACTCTTGTAAATATCTGTGGACTTCGAACAAAACTCTTCCTCTCAATCTCCACTGCTTCTTCCAAGAAGCTTGGTCTGCCGATGCTTTTCTTTTTACACAAGCAACTGGTTTCTTTAATTGATGATACCGCTACAGGATGCTCTTGTTGGTTAGTACTTCTTTTCCGTAGTGGTTTCTAAATCAATGTTTCACCGAAATAGCTGAAAAACTCCATGTATACTCTAATACAGAGGTTCCCAAACTTTTTTGTTTTATAGACCCCCTTTCCATGTTTTTCAATTCGGAGTAGACCTCCAGCTTACCTAATACTAAATTTTCTCGAATTTACCAACTTGAATGTCTTTTTGACAGCTGGTATAGAGCTACTTACATTAAATGATTTAAATTTGTAAATGTAATAAAGTATAGCGTTCAAACCCTAAAAAACATTTTAATTAAATTAAAATTTAATTAATACATAAAACAACATAAAATAACTTAGGATCAATCTTGTCAGGTTTGAAGCTAAATCTCCTCGGTTACTAGTGTCCAGATCTTATTTCCCCTCTTTCTTTTTTTGTTTTGGAGATTGGAAACCACGCTGAAACTCCTTCTCGCTTAGAAAAGTAATTAAAAATTTCTCTCGATATTCCATAATTCGTGATAAATAATAGGTATGTCTTTTAAAACCAAAATTTTTGACATGGTCCTTGTTTTAATAAAATATATGCAATAACCTTGTGTGACGTCTCTCGCGTCCTTCTGCTAACATAACTCCTATGTTCTTTGACGGCCACGATTAATGGCAAAACTTTTCCAACCCAATACCAAGAAGAGAAACGGATCAAATATGTAAATGAGATAGACTTTAAAAGGATAGAAGCTTTGATGATAAGATATAGCGCGGCAAGCTTAGAGATAGTTTAGTGTGGAATCATTCTGATCGATAGCGCTGCAAGCTTAGAGATAGTTTAGTGTGGAATCATTCTGATCAATAGCGCGGCAAGCTTAGAGATAGTAGTGTGGAATCTTTCAGATCAAGAGTTAGCAGTCCGATAGCTTTGGAAGGAATAGAAACCCAATATAAAGAAGTTGGAATCTTCATATATAAAGTGAATTATAAATATCTCTCTATAGGTGAAGGAAGGAGATCTGCAAAAGGTAATATTTGACATAGGTATTTAGATGAATCGGTTTATTAACTATAATTAAGATAAAGGATCTAGTTGCGTGATCTGACTTAAATACAAGTTTTAATTGGGTGTTAACTCTCACTTTAAATATAGTTGTCAAATTAGAATTAAGTAATATAAGTTATTCTTAATAAAAGTTGTATTAAGAACTACTATGTCTCATCATTTTGATAATCCCACACCTCTAGCTTACGCGGAACCGGAACGACATAGTCATCACAGGATGGCTATGTCGCACTTGTAAATGCAAATTAATCTCATTAAAATTAGTAACTCAATCTATTAAATATATAAAATCTAGTTTCCACTTGACAAAATTTTCTTTTAAAATTAAAATTTTCATTTGGTTTAATGATGGCCACTATTACAAACACCCATTTACATATCATGGACCCCCAAATTATTTATTCGCTGGTGTGGACCCCTTGAATGTCGTCATAGACCCCTGGGGGTCTATGTAAACCACTTTGTGAATCACTGCTCTAATACATAAAAACTCTTCTCTGTCATTGTTACCATGTTTGGATTTCAACCACAGCGATCTTGAATATGTTGTTGATCATTGGTGGGGAAACAATTTGATATATTTCCATTTATATTCATGTATCATTTATTGTAATATATGCAGTAGATTCTAAAATTCGATTTTTTAAAATTGTACTCGTTCTATGTTTTGCCAGCAATTTTTAATTATAACTCAATAAATTGTTCAATCTTTGTTTCAGTGATCCGAGAAGTGTATGAAGTAAGTGTTCAAGACAGTACAGTTCCAATTCAGAACACGGCTTTGATAAGATGTCATGTACCATCTTCAGTATCCAGTTATGTCCAAGTGTCTGCATGGCTGACTGACGATGGCCTTACTATACTTGCTCATGATGACCATGGTAAGTATATTTCATTCATCTTACTATTACTGTCTGTAAAAACATGTATTCTTTCTTGAGTAGTATTTACATAAGAAAGTAGTATTTAGGCCGCCACATTAAAGGAAAAAAAAATTCAAAATACCTTTTCATAATAACTATTTGGAAATGCATATAATAAGAAAATTTATGTGAATTCTAACAAATAGTGTTTAAATTTGTTTTGGCAAAAACCTTACAGAAAAAATGAATTATTATTGATAAATAACTTAAATAATAGTTTTTAAAGGTAATTCACATTTATATAGAAAAACTTCTCATGTTTCTACTTTAGAATAATTTATGTATGGGTATGGAGTTGTGAAATATGATATTTAAAGTTATTTTATAAAATGAAATTTAATGAATATTAAACATATTTGCTTAGATTTAAATTTTATTCTTTAATAACATACTAAAAAGGTATAGTCGTAAATATATTCCAGTTCAACATATTAAAATTATATTTAATGTTATAGATTGATAATATACCCATTTCTTACATTTTTAATTTCGTGATGAATCAGAATATTTTGAAGCAAATTAGCTGGAAAATTTGCTAAAATTCAGAGAACTACTTTTTTTGATGAAAATATTCATTCACAATTTAGAATCGAATATAAATAGCAGTAAAAATTAAATGCAAGCTATTGACTTTTTTTCAATTTGCTGGAATGTCAATTATTTTAAGATCCTAAATGTTACTTACAAGTACTGTTTATTAATCAAAGGTAAATTTCAAAACTTTATGATGGACATGAAATATGCATATATGCTTCGAAATTAAGTTTTAAATTTAAAAAAAGTTTTAATCAATAAGAAGTTGTTCCTATTTTTAAAACGCGTTATATATGAGACATTTAAGATTTTTTCAAGTATTTAAATTATCCCAATTTTTATATATTAAAACGTTCTTTTGCAAGAAATCCTTTGCAAAATAATATAAAGCATATAATTCTGTTATTTTATATCCTTAGCTCGTAATTTTATTAAAAAATAATAATTTTTTCCCTAAAAGTGCTCAGCACACATAAGTATTCTTAATTGTAATTTGTGAAGAACAACCCAGAACACACAAACACACTGGCAACGCAGAAAAATCTTCTACAAACTGTCGCTCTGTTTCACTTGTGAAAAAAAATATCTTTTTATATGGAAATTTTATTCTTATGCGTAAGAGCAAATTATTTTTTCGGGTGTTTAATAAAAGTGCCCTTTATAAATTTTCTGCCTAACGTAAAAGCGAGAAAACTGTGAGAATGTAATAAGAAGTTTGCACACATAACTTTTTAAGAAATTTTTCTAGGAAATTATTTCCTTTGTTATATTCTGTACCATTCTTAAAGTAAAAGATAGAATAGTGTTTAAAAATATTTTTAGATGTATCCCAGGATTTCTACTTAAAGAAATACAAACTGTCTGAAGAATATTATAACGAATACATTTTTCCACAAATAAGTGAGTACATTTTAGAAGTTAAATAAATATATGTAAAATTAATTCTTTAATTTTGAATTAGGAAAAGCTGAACATAGAGTAAACACTCAATAACCAAAAAATATGTATTTTTCTCTTAAGGATTTATTAGTTAGAAAATAAAAATATTGTTGTACACGACGCAATTTTAATTGCATCGTTATTTTAGTAAATATTAATGTTCATTACATTCATTTAAATACTTCAAAGCAAAAATCCACAAAAATTTACGTATATGCATGAAATTTGATTTACAAGTACGTCAAGTTATGTATAGTAAAAGTTGGTATGGGTTTTGCGTTAACGTGATTGGTATTCGTACAATACTTCTTTTTATGAATGTTTATAGAAAATTCCTTAAAAAATGTATAAATTCTGAGTTCAATTATTTTTTAAAAAAAAAATATTACTTTGATTCAAAAACACATACCAACTTTTGTTACATGTACTATTAGCAATAGGTTAAAAAAAATTCAAAGCATTAGGCGCAATAGAAAAAAGCCTCAGCATTTTAAATGAAGACAAACTAGTTGTTTTATCTTTCTGAGATAAGTCATTTTAAAGTTTTGATTTGCCACAGAGATGTGAATAAAAACGAACGTGAAAGCTTTCATAATTTTGCGTTTTTTCAGTTTAGAGCTTTCAAATATTGGGAGGTTATAGAAAAGTATGTATAGAATAATTTAAGCTAAAAACATTTAATTTGATTTTTTGACCGATTTTGGTCAATTGAATCGTACTGTGTCCCCTTAAGATTACCTTTGGTAGTATATTTTGAAACACATAACAAATCTTTCTTTTTTCCATTTAACAAACGTTTTATAATGCAGCTTTTTAAGTTTTTTTAATGTATACAGGAAGGGTTAAATACACTTACATAACTGATCAGATTCGTACTTATTAAATATTATACATAAACATATACATAACAAGAGGTATTTTCAGTCAGTGCATCGATTAGATTTTGAAGATTTTTTCTTAACTCCTTCAAAATAGAAGATATGATTCAGATACTTTCCGAAGCATGTGAGAAATATGGTTTGAATAGTTATATTAGTTTTGAAAAGTTCAATGCAGTAATTAGATATGTAATACAGGAGAACCTCATTATTTTTTTTATAAAAAAACTTTACAAACAAATCATGGCTTACCTCAGGGTGGTCCTGCCAGTAATGGTCTAGCTAACGTACTTGCACCATTATGAATCAAAACGATGAAATGATCAGTCTTGTCTCTTATTAAGATACATAGATGATTCAATTGTTATAGGTTGCGACAGGGAATTTAAACCTAGCATTGATTTTTTTCTGGGATTCCCCTAAAATTGATACAGACAAATTTTAACTCGAACAAAGTTGAATTTTTAGATTTAGATTTAAATACTATTGTCAACAAATTATATAGAAATATTTAACATAAAAGGGAAACATTCTACTTTTAATGTTATAACCATACCAAACTTCAATAGCTGCTTACATATATCAATATTTAGAAACATAATTTTAATTTTTTTGATGAGAAATAACAATTTAACTACCCATAATATTGATAAGATTATCCAGAAATTTATATTTAACTACATACACAGTGATTATCCCATCAGCTTCTTCAAAAGAAACATAGATCAAAAATATTTTTTAAAAATACATTTAAACTCCTAAAATTGGCAAATTTACGAAGTGTTCTACGATAGGCTTTAGGAAATGCATGCATCCACCACACAATATTAGGTACACAAAGTCAACTAGTTAGTGGTCCAGCTATGTAGAATATGTGCATTCCGCACACAGATTACATTTTGGTACACATATAGACCAACATTTACACGACTATATTTTAAAATTATTTATGACCAATCAAAAAACTTTTTACCAGGCAATCTGGTTTGCATCTAATATCAAATATTTGAGAAGTCTAATATGAGAATATGGATAATTTGGATTAACATGGAATTAGTGGGAGTTGTGAGCAATATAGGAGTGGTGATTTTTGTAGAAAATATAAACAAAAGTTCAGAAATTGTGAATACCATTCTTTAATTTAAAGTATTAATGGAATGCTCTTGGTTGAGTTTTTGATGATTTATGCTATGTTTTTCGATATTTTGAGGTAATTCATTTATAAATATACTGGATTCTTAATTTGAGAACTTTAGGTTTTTCGATATATTTTTTTCTTTCTATACCAGCGTTTCTCAAACTGTGGGTTCGCGCCCCCTAGAGGGGCGTGATAACTTTACGAGGGGGGGGGGCGCGAGTAGTGTAAAGTCGAAAACAAAAAATTATTTACTTATTGAAAATAAGCAAACAAAATACATTCTGACATAAGAAAAAATAAACACAATGTGCTTTACAATTTATTTAACAATACTAAGTTAAGAACATTTTTATAATTACCAGTGACCCCACGGGCTTTCCAAATCAAAACTTATCTTGATAATTTGTACGGTTTAAATTTAATTACTTTATTGCCGATTTAAACTCGCGCAATTCTCCCCTAATGCCACCGTTTTCTAGGCAGGCACACGAATGTGATGTACTGGTGGTGGTGGAGGGTATTCACTATAAGCAAATTCTCTGTAATTAGTAAACCCTTCACAAACACTACCAATGTCCTTTTACTGCATTCCAGAGCCTTCGGAATTTTTTATGGATAGCAGTTCATTGAAAAGATCGAGCTTCGGAAAGACGTATGTATACGTCCGGGACAATGAACGCTTTGACTGAGCGAGACGTTTATTTACGCCGGTAACACTTAAGAGGTTAAAATCGTATTGCAGCTTTTGCTTCAAAGTATAGTATCATTGAATGCAATATATTATTATTGTACGGAAATCTGATTGAATATTGGGTCGCAAGCATTGAAAGTTTAAGAAGCACTGTGTGCTATACGACTATTTTAAAGATGGGTGCATCACATCTTGGGTGTTTGATGGTTCAGTTATATTATACATTTAGTTATTTTAGAATTTTAACATTTTTATGTTATATCTTTCAGAATGCAATGCCTAAAAGATTAATTTTGTATGTATTATTTTTTTTTTTAAATTTTAGATTTTTGGGAATTGGATATTTCCAGATTAACTTACCAAGTTGCAATAGGGGAAAGGTTGGCGCCATCAAACTAGTTTAACCTCACTTATCGGTCCTAAGTCCGAGGTTGCACTAGGATATCTTATAATTTTTTATCTTATGAATTTTTAATTTTGTTTGAAAATGTTGGGATTTTACTATTTTCTTATTTGCCATTAATATTTTGAAATGAGATTTAGTAATATAGGATTCATATACTATCAATTTTTGCTTAATTGTGAAATTTTGATTTATTTATATGTATATATATATATGGATGGTGCAGTATTGTAAGCATTGGTAACTTAGGACAGCTCTTATATATGAAACACAACCTTCTCCCCTTTTTTTAAAAGTCCATTTAACAATAAGAGGTAAAATATCTAAATCCATTAGATGAAAAAGGTAACTTACCTAAAAATTGCATTTAAAAATGCATAGCCCGAACTAAATCTGTGTAAAATAAACAAGTTATTGAAAGATTCTGGACACAAATACAAATTCAAAGCTAGGAATTGGCTGAATAGTAGCACTTAGTAAAAGTATGAAATGAATATAAATAAAATAATTAAACAGTATGTATAAATACTACTGTTATTTAAGGGACACTAGGATTGTAAATGAATTTAAATATGTAATATATAAATGTATATATAAGGATAATTAAATTAGATTAAAAATTAAATTCCCCATCTAGCACTTGACTAATATTTTTCATTTCATCTTCAAGTATCAAACTAATCACCTATTTATCTTTTCCGAACGTATGGCCTGGCCAATATACATGTCTAATTCCAGATCATTATATTTAATAGCTCTGTATGTCAGCATTAACTTTCAAGTACACTCATAAAATCCGCGATACTTAGAACATCTGTGTTTAAGTGGTAACTCACTTAGTTTTCACGGTGGCGTTCTATTTTCTCTCTCCTCTCAGCATCAGAGCTTGTATAGATTTCATCAAATAAAGACCTTTTTTAAAACTAAGTCTGATTCTGGCTCAAAATATGTCATATATATATATATATATATATATATATATATATATATATATATATACATATATGCATGTATGTATGTATGTATTCATATATATTTAAGGTTGTGAAAATTTTCATATTTGCAAATACCTAATCAAATTCATTAAATATTTTGTTAGAATATTATCTTTGAACATAATAACATAAAGCTTTAAAACGGTATCATGAAACCATACGAAATAATTTTCATCTGTATTTGTTACTTTATTTTATAACCAAGCGTGATTTTTGCAGTTAATTGCTTTCATGGTATCAAAAGAAGAAAAAACACCGATCGAAAACAAATAACAACCCATTTACAGCTGTCGTTCTTTCCCAGTAATGCTTTCATTTTCACGAATTGTTTAAAACGCTTCGCTGCCTTTCTCTGTTTCCCTCCATAAAACAATCAAGTTATTAATAGCAGAAACTTATTTCTAATATGTGACAGGAATAAAGGCACTAAAACAGCTGTCAAAAGGAAACAATTCTTAAAATGTAAAGATTTTTCTTTCAATCTAATAAATTCAACGATTTTAAAACTTTAACTTTTGTTAAAGTTAAAGTTGACACATATGAATAATTACTTCCAAGTGATGAAACGAGAAGCATGTTCTTAAAAAAGGAGAAAAGAAGAATTTACATTGGGTAGTGTTAAGGCCTTGTATCGCACGCACAATAGCTAATGCGTTAATGTGTTAAAAGTTCGAAAGGAATAAAACTCGAACGTTGCTTCGTTCCAAAGTTATTATAATGAGAAATGGTTCATGGACAACCTACGTAACTCGCGTGTTCTGAATAATTAAAACCAAACGCCTCCTTAAAGATGGTTGTCTCATTGTTCTTGAAAACAGGCGATGTTGTTCCCAGGAAAAGGGATTGAACAAATATTTACAAAGGTGTTTAAAGTACAAATTTGGGGTAACATTTTTTGTTCATATATATCATGACATCAAAGTGATAACATAAATATAAAGTATTAACCAATTAAGAAGTTTGGAGTGACACAC
>BMAV01019196.1:153738-172586 GCA_019973955.1 Trichonephila inaurata madagascariensis
AAATATAAAGTATTAACCAATTAAGAAGTTTGGAGTGACACACTATTGTTTAATAATTTCTATTTATATCAATAGCTCATGTGCTGAACATATCTCAGTCTTATTGGTACACTTAATTACGAAACACAAGCATAGGAAATTATAATATAAAATAAACGTAATATTTTTTCTTTTAAATTTTTTACAGTCGTTAAAAGAGTTCCAAATTTTATATGTTTCTATGATTAAATTTTAATATAGTTAGGCATTTTGTGAAAAATAGTGTAAATAATTTGTATCTGCTCTAGTGTAATACATTTATATTACTCTATGCTAGATTTATTTTATGTAAAAATTGTAATATTCGCAAGCAACACCGTTCCTTATAATAGCGATTCATTGGGAACTTGGTGAAATCTTGTTGATAGAGCCAAGTTAGCACCATTAGCATCATGACATCAAAGTGATCACATAAATATAAAGTATTAACCAATTAAGAAGTTTGGAGTGACACACTATTCTTTAATAATTTCTATTTATATCACTAGCTCATACACTGAACATATCTCAGTCTTATTGGTACACCTAATTACGAAACACAAGCATAGAAAATTATATTATAAAATAAACGTAGTATTTTTCCTTTTAAATTTTTTAGACAGTTATTAAAAGACTTCCAAATTTTATATGTTTCCATCATTAAATTTAAATAAAGTTAGGAAAGTTTGTGCAAAATAATGTAAATAATTTGTATCTGCAAGTGTAATGCATTTATATTATCCTATGTTATATTTCTTTTATGTAAAAATTGTAATATTCACAAGCAACACCGTTCCTAGCGTTATAATGGCGATTCATTGGGAACTTCGTGAAATCTTGGCAATAGAGCCAAGTTGGCATCATTTTGATGAGTCCGTAGCCCTGTGGATTCTTCTGGAAATTAGTAGAGAAACACACGAATTCCACGACCTGCGAAGCAAGTGGGTTTTCTCGTAGTATCCGCGAGACCTATAAATAGGGAAACGCTCACCGAAACTGAGTTAGTATTGTTATAACTAGTGATTAGTAGCCTTGCTTTGACCGTTGAAGTGATTGCTTCGCCTGTTGAATAGGACGAAGGGTGCTTGTGAATTAATCTTTTAAATATTTTTTTATTTTAGACACTTATAGCTGTGTCTGTGAGCTGTTGAAGGTGTAAAGACCTTCTGATATTTATTCTGCGAGTTTTCGTTGCTAAATCCTGTATTTCAAGGATTGTTTCCTCTACAATAAATTTCCATCGCTCCAGAAGAATTGTCTGGTTCTTTGCGACTGATTTGCATAAAGTCCTCAATCCCCGATCAACGTAACAATATCCATTAAGTTATTTAATATAATGATTCTTGCTATTGTACAGTATTTAACTTAAGGCATATTTCTTCTGTTTATAACTCATATATATATATTATTCATATTTCAATCAATATGAAAATAATCTCAAGCAACAAAAACTAATTTGGGATTCTATTTTAAATATAGAATCAAGAATATTATTTCGTTTTGTTTTTTATACATATACATTTCACATGTACAGTAACATAAGAACGTATGTTAAAGAGTTTGTATTATTAATAAAAAAAAATTGAGATAGAAGCCAAATTTTAATTGTAACTTTTGAGATTTCTCTGCATAGTCATCGGCCATAATTACACCATATTCAGCTTTTTTGGACCTTTCTAAGATCATCATTGAAGAATTCTGGATTGCTTCAAAAAATTTTATTTAACTTCTTTGATGACATCGTATGTGTTATCAAATCTCCTACCCCGAGAAATGTTCTTTTATTTTAGAGATTTGTGGTGAGATCAGATGCATATGTTGGAGGTGTAAAAATTTTAAAGCCTTATCATTTCAGATATTTAATTGTATTATGACATGAGTAAGCAGATACATAGTCAGCTACAAAACAGACAACTTTGCTTATCATAACCCTTTAAAGGGGTTTAGTACTTCCATAAGAGCCTATGTTAAATTACTTCAGTTTGTATACCTTTTTCTCAGAAACTACTTACTTCTCCTGTGAATAACATTTTTACAGTAGGTTGTGTGTTCTATCAATAAAACTTGAACGAAGGGTTTTGCATTTTTGTTAAAAACTAAAGTAATTAAGCATTTTTTAAAAAAATGTCCAATTTTTCCCCCCTAAAATTTAGTTTAAATGTCTTGTCTAAAACAGTTTGCTAGATATATCTTATGCCTTCCATTAAAGCGTATAAGCATGTTAAAAGTATGCTCACTGAAAATTTGAGGATTATATATTTATTAGTTTTTGAGAAAAAAGGTATATTTATTGAAAAGTATTACATTTTAAGAAAAAGGTACTCTTAGTGAACAATATTATATTTTGCGAAAACAAAAACTTTAAAGTAAACATTTTTAATTTTTGAGCTCTAACTTTTTTTTTCGTACTTTCCAGAATCATATGAAACATTTTCTTTACACTCTGCTTCTACAAAACTCTTTTATTTTTATTTTTTTTTCATTATTTTTAGAAATTTAGAGTCCTTTTTTTTAAACTCAAGATGCCTTCATGAGGCTACACGAATCCTACGAGCATCTAATGATTTGAAGCATGATATACAGTGATAACATGGTTCAATACCGCAATGTCTTAAGATTATTAATTTTACTACAAGGCACATATTGAGCTGCGCATTGGCACATTTACCCCTAATTTTAGACTTTTTAATTCTACAAATGTGCTAATTATCTTAATGGTGCTATTGACTGACTAATTGAAGTTTCTAAGTCTTTCCATGCAGGCAGTTTTTAAATAACATAGGATCTTCTAGACCTCTAAAAATTGGTTTCATTTAATTCATTATGGTATATGGCACGTGCATATGTGTTTATGATCATAATGCCTTTCGTTGCATTCAACTTTTGCCTTTTGAAACTTGCACCATGAATTTATAACCGCAGAACACAATCCATGTTGAGGGTTCTCGTTTGAAGACAGAAGATGAAAGTAAACATCCCTAAAAGCAGTTTGCATGCTGTGCAGATCATTGATATTAATTCTAAGAGCCGTACTTAGACTTTTTCCATCACGTAAATGTTTTCCTCTGTTTTTGCAATTACGATCCAAGAGGCATATACCCACACGCTTTCCGATATGTCCAATAAATTCTAATTTTTCCACTTGAATTTTATATCGTTTCGCGCTCATCAGAAACTTATTCATGGAAAAATACAGGTGCTCCTAGCAGAGCTCATTTGATGCACATTAGGGAGTAGCTTCATTTAAAAAATAAATATACTTTTAATTATCCTATTTTATCATATCAAATATCCATTTTAAACAGAAATATTTAATTTTATTTAAAAATGTAAAAAAATGAAAATTGATAATTTTTTGAAAATGCATGTGTCAGGTCCCCTTAAGAAATGAAATATTTTTATTTTTAAATATTAAATATATTCTGGTTATTGACACTATATTGACCCCAAAGACATTGGAAGAAATGATAAACAATTCTTCACTACACCCTTTCCCCTGTAATGTACATGGTACCAGTAAGATCGTGCGAATTGGTTTTTTTCTTATGAAACTATACTTTGCGAAATTCTACATTTTTTGGCTTTAAGTTAAAGGAATTCAACTAAAAATGTTACAAATAAGGAAATTAATGTTATATTATTTACTCTTTTTTTTTATTGACTCATTATTTATTTACTGTGGAAATCTTAATACCTGGTTTTGTTTTTGACAAGCACAAATAAATATCATACTTTTCTCAATGTGTTTTCGAACTACTTTCGCAGTTTTCAAATATGGACTTAAGAGGATTTTAAATGCCATCATCATATCGAAAATTGATATTACATGTGTGAAAATGCCCCCCTCGAGTGCCCTTCTGTTAGATTATCTGCGTGATCTAGAGGTGTAGGATTAACAAAAGGACCAGATGTGTCCATGTTCTTAATATGACTTTATTAAGAATCTAAACTTAAGCTTTTTAACAGATTAGATAATAAATATATATGAGAGATTATACGATGGACAAACACACAATACAAGTAAAACCGAAATAGCCTAACTCGAACCACTATCAATATCTAACCCGTCTAATCTTAATTCCAATAATATCGCAAGTCCTAATTTTAAATAGTCAATCCTACCTTAATCCAATCATTGATCCGATACTAAGGAAGTTGCGTCTTTACTCGAGCGCAATGGTATGCACCTTGACCTAATGGCTCTATCTTCGGGGTAACCTCCGTTGGCTGTCACTTCCGGATTGTATCAATCTCTGACATAACATTCCCCAAATTGCCACCTAGCTTACTGAAACTTCTGATATATGAAAGCTATCTAATTAGCATCTATCCTTCACGTTTCACTTCTTGGGTTTTGGTTGGAAAAGAGTTGTCATTAATCTTGGCCCCAAAAGAACCCAAAGGACATGTTAATGAGAAGAAACGTGAGCCCGTCACACATGGCCTGTTTCTTATCCTGGCATGCACTTTTAGATGGATGATTATAATAATTCGATCTTTTTGTGGCGGGAATTATAACATTACCATCTTTATCATTAGTTAAAATACCTTTGTTAGTAGATGGAGAAGCTGCCAAAGCTTTAGCTTTCTCTAACTTAAATTTTAAGAGATGCATTTTGACTTTTTGGAGGAATTTTATTTGATATTGCATTTTGTCTGTACTGAAACAAAGAATTTGCAGCAGCCTAATCATTGAAATAAATGTGTTCAAGAGACTTGGATGACAAAGGGTGATCTAAAATTGTCTTTCCATTACAGATATTTCCATGTTTTTTTCATCAATGTCATCTGAACTTTATTCTCTTTTTAGTATACTTGAATCATATGTTTTGTACCCATCATAGTCATCCTCCGAAAGATCACTAAGTTCAGAATCTGATTTATTCATCAATTGCAAAACTTCTTCTCTCTGTTGTATGAGAACCCTTTTTCTTTCAAATGCCTAAAATAGACATTTTTTTTTTTTGTTTAAAGTTGTCACAGTTTGCCATGATAAGTAAAAAAATGTATCAGATAAACGTTTGTAGCTATTCTTTACCAACGCCCCTCGAACAACCCATATTTTTTAGGGGGTTGAAGAGATATGGATGCAGATATCTGTGAAGAGGTAAAAAATTCCCGACCTCTCAACAAATGTACAAATCAAATGTAATTAATTTCAAAAAAGAGAAAAAATAGAGACTAGTACATGACAATCTCCAAGAAAAAAGGGGGATATTAATGTTACAATATAGTTCTTTTTTATGTAGGCTTTTATCAAAATTATTAAAACAGAAAAAGAAACTCGCAGGCGAAGCCCTTACCATTACAGCAGCAGTGACTTACATAATGCCCAAGTCGCACATCGTTCGGGTAACGAAATTTTGAGTCCCCCAAACAACATTTATAATTATGCAATTATTTTCTATTTTACAGCTATTTATACATTGTTCGGGTAACGAAATTTTGAGTCCCCCAAAAAACATTTATAATTATGCAATTATTTTCTATTTAACAGCTATTTATACATTAAGACAAAAATGTGTATACAACCAATTAGAAATATATTTATAATATTTACGATTAGTAATGTATAAAATGGCGACGTGAATCCGTTGTACTTGCAAACAAAGCTAGACTTGCTAGCTGAAAGTAAAACATGGGTTGATTGATTAATGGAATATTAACGTCGCACTGATCAGCTACACGAGGGCTTTTGGCGACGGACCACGTAATTTTGAACCATGGTCAAGTGACGTGGACGATACCTGAGCTGGCACCCCCTCTCCTAACTACCACACCAACGGGAGGACGTTTCAGCTCTCGACAGATTTAACATGCATCGCTGCCCTACACGGCAGGTCTTTAAACGTACTGGGCTCGAACTCGTGACAAGGTTAAGCCACGATCCGATACCTATACCACTCGGCTACAGCGGCCACAGTAAAACATGGGAGAGAGACAACAAGAGAAATACTTACTTTTTGCAAACCCACTCGATCTTCCGATTCGGGATTTTCTTATAAACTACTATTCCAGAAGCAAAAATGTATAAGAATATCTAACCCGCATGATCGTGTTGGCTGAGACTTAAAGAGATATCGCGCAGTTCCTTGACGGAAACATCAGCAAGATTGTTCAGCATTCTGCAGTAATAGACTCTAGAGCCGAGGTGCGCATTGGGTCAATCGCGATCGACCTGTGGACAACCAAGACATTTGGGGGTGACCACCTTCACTAAGACCTAAGAAGCACAAACTAAAACAGCATATTTGTTGAACACTGAAGCCAGCTAGACTGGAGAATCGGCATTTTACAATTCATGCGACTATGTGTAGACGACTTGTGTACCATAATTGGAAGCACACGAAGACGTTTAACACATTATCTGCAACTATACGGAAAAAAGCGATCACCAAGCTACCAGCCTTAGAAATGGGTTCCCCCCAACACACTAACTAAAAGGGGAAAACGTTGACCAGTTCTTCCTGCGATAACATGGGATTGGCTACTGAAACATCACCCGCATTTTGCGTTTCCACGGGATTGGATTCTTATGTTTACGTTACGTCCTGTGATGGAGCAACGCCCGGCAGCAAATGTGTTACGTACATACGTCAAAATCAGATTAATCGGTTTACGTTTGTTCTCTACTTGCTGCATTGAAAATGTTCATGTTCTAGCTACCGCTCATAGTTCTTCAAACATTCAACTTGAAGCTTTTGTACTACTTATGTTTTTCTAGTAAAAATAGTAGTCCTTTATATTTTAAAAGAAGTGTATAATGTTAAAAACAAGAAAGGAAAAACATACATTTTTAATACAGAATACAATGAACAGTTTTTCTTTACAATGCTGAATGCAAAATGTGTGTGCTATGTATGTCATGCAAGTGTAGCATTTCTGCTATGTAAATGGACGCAAGCAAGAAACGGCGCTGAAATGTACTGATATCCGTATGATTCTTTATCTCTTAGCTTAATTTAAGCCGACAAGCATCTTATCATATTTATTCGATTCTTAGCCACATCCCAAATTCTCACCAAATTTTTGTGAAAAATGAAAAATAGTGTTAAAACCAATATATCCAAATTTACAAAACCGAATACCTTTTAAACGAATACGAATCCAATGATTTTTTGCCCGATTTTTAATACTAGCATTGAGAAAAAAAGTGCTGCTTACATTCGAATAAATACGGTAACAAATAATAAATATTGGACACCTTCTTTTAGCTCAGCACACCTGTGGACCGCAACACCTTTTTAAAAAGTTAAAAGTAGACCGTACCTTGTAAAAGTCTGCCCACCCCTGTACTAGAGTGAACAACAGTCTGATTGAACAACAGTGTCCCAATAAACAAATAGCCCTACTTTCCTTGTAGACTTCTGAGCACTAACCCTTCTCAGGGAGGAGGTCAATCATTCTGCTTCAACTCCATGCTCATCACTTTAATCTTTGCATCTTATTGATAGAGATCCAATATTCATTTTAGATTTACTCCATAAGATTTTGCAAGTTGTGCAGTACATGCTTCAAAAAAGGAGTCAATAACCAAGGAACTCTGCGTACTGACACATTTTACATGTTCATGAAGAATTTTCCCAAACCTGCCATAAATAAGGTCAGTCTCATCCATTGTCTTAGATCAGTGGTTGATGCTTGGTCTCATGGTATAAGTGATCCATTTTCTTCACAGACGTAGTATTGCCAGGTGAGTAATGGTCTTTGACTTCTTGGGTCGTCTGTGAAGGATATGTATTTAGTTTTAAAATTCCTTTTATACCTAGCAAGGAGGGGCATCAGATGACAAATTGTAATTTCATTTCCAGAACGAATTGTAATTTCTACCCTTTAAACTTACACCTGTTAGGGATATTAATCCTTCGAATGAAAGAGCACACTCCGAACTATTTTCTCCATTCTGCGGATTACACCAATATACAGCAACCTGAAATCAAATAAATTGACGTTAATAACTGTAATACAATGCTATATATATTATGCCTGTGTATGTTCGTATAAATACAAAGAGATATTACCGAGACTTCTTGAAGTTAACATTGAACTGATGTGCATAAATTAGCATTGTAGTATTTATAGTCAGAACTATAACTTAATAATTCATCTAATAACAAGTCTAATGAAACTAGTCTAATAAGAGTTAAATTTATCATACAGAATTTATTACATTATTAAATTTATTATTATCATAAATTTTTGAAATAGTATTCAACCATTATATGTACAAAATCAAATCTATAAATATAATGTTTTAATCTGTCATGCATACAATAGCCTATTTACTATGTTTAATTATGGCTGTAGAATAAAGTTTACTTATAGCAACCTGTATATGTTCAAGGAGTTTTCCAGATTTGTCAATGCATGCATTAGACCTACTAGTAACAGCTCAAAACTCAATAAGGCTTTTGTGCATCATAATTATAAATATAATAATTATTTAAATCTTTCATGCATTAATAACTAAATTTTTACATTCCAAAAATAACGCTGATATTAAAAACCATTAATACGAGTTTCTTTTAATTTTTAATACAATTTTGAAATGCGTCTATTAATTTATTTATTATTAATTGCAGATTAAAAAAATTATGTTTAATTTATAATGTGTTTGTAGAGTAATAAATTTTAATAATAATAACAAAAAGCTGTAGTATAATTTCAGAGTAAATTGTCAACGTAATCTATAAGAAAATGTTGTCTTTTTTCTAGTGTTTTGCTTACTGATTCTGAAATAGAATTCTATTATGTGTTGTAAAATTATGTTTTTTTAGCTGATTGATAATTTTGTATTTATATTATTTCAATACATTCGAAGCATTCCGTATTTAATAGCTGACTATACAATGAATATTTATATCCTTTTCTAATTAATGTTTGATAACAATACTGTAATCAGCAAATATAAGCTTAAAATCAGTATCTGCATTCATAAAATCTTTTAAAACTTGTCTCTTGCGATTGAGGCATATCCTGTAATAACTTACTGAATATGATTATTTTCAACTTTTTGGTATGTTTTTGAAGTGATAACTTCTAATGGGGCGTTTTGCTAGAGAGTGAACTTGAATGAACGTCACGCTCGGGTACATAACGCTACCTTCGGCTTTTTTGGTCTTGAGTCAGAAATAATGCTCGTACAAGGTCGTCAGCAACATAAACAACGCTAAAAAGAAAAGTAGGGTCGTTGCCCCCCGTCACTCTGAAACGCGATAGTTTGTCCCCCTACCAATAAGCCGTAAAAGTAAAAGTCTCGACCTAAGTGGGCCCCCCTCCCGTCACCTCTTTTACAAAAATGACTAATACTTGTTGAAGCAGAAAAAAAGAAATGTGCAATATTTTTTAAAAAATAGGCTTAGAGAGAAATCCTACACTAAAATTAAACAAAATGTAGAAAAAATACACATTTTTATAGAACTGAGTATATGGAATAATTATCATTAGCAATATTGCAGTGAATTTAAGAATAAAAATCTATTTTTGTAAGTGAATCAGAGCAGCAAAGAACAAATAGTTCTATTAACCACATTACTTAAATATTCTTTGATTGTAAAAAGAAAATTAAAACAATTAAAAATTTAAAATATAACAAATTTAAGTATACAGGTATTAGGAAAAATTTACATTAAATATAATTGTAGAAAACTGCCGTACAATGACAAAAGAGCTGGTATAATCTAGAGATTATGTGATATAAATCTACTGATTAAATCCCTTTATAAAGGTTTTGACCTAGATTCCTCTCTTCCCAATCAACTACCTGTCTTACTATCTATTTGCTTAAATTAATTCACGGATATAATTAAGTATTGTTAAATTACAACCAAAATTCACAAAGCCGGATCGCGTCTTCTAAACCAATTACGTATGATTTTAAATAGGAATTTTAATGTGCATTTTTCAAAAGACAAATCAAAACCTTTAGTTGATTTTTTTAAATCAAAATTCAATTTAATTATGTCATATGATCTAAATGAAAGCACGAGGAAGTACGGAACAACGCTTGACGGATTTTTTTTTTTTTTAGTTTTTTTTATAGATATATAAATAAAATTTTGTATCTAAAATATTATTACGTAAATCCGGGTTCGATGATTTCATACAAAACAATCACAAAGAAAATAAACAGTTCTTTAAGAGCGATGTGAATTTATTATCAAAAATCTAATCCTTTCAATACAGGATTCAGCGGCAATATTCACAGGGTAAATATCCGAAGGTCTTCATACCTTCAACAGCAATCAAACACAATAATCAGTGTTTAAAAATACACGCAAGTAAAGATTATTCACAAGCACAGCCGAGCTAATCGCTAGTCAAAACAATCCTCACTACGAGTGGTTTAATCAAGACTCATCGCCGTACCGGCGAGCATCTTTTCTTATAGCCCGGCAGAAACTTCCAGAAATATAACCGCTAGTGTCATTGAACGTCACACTAGTGGAGAGATCTACTACTTTCTAGAAGATTCCAGAGGCTTCCGAACTCGCCAACATGGTCGCCAATGACGCCAAAATGGTTGCCACAGTCGCCAAATTGGCCGCCAACTTGGCTCCTCCGCCAATATTTCGCCAAGTTCCCAAAGAATCGCCATTATAACGTAAGGGACGGCATTGCTTGTGAATGGTACAATTTTAACATGAAATAAACATAACATAGAGTAATATAAATGCATTAAACATCCAAATATACAAATTATATACATTATTTACACAAATTCGTAACAATATTAATAACTTATTTCAGCTACCATAAACCTATTGTTTCCTTCTTAGAATACAATTAATTCACAAATATGATTGTATATATATATTTCACACATAAATATTACTTTATGAGTACAGACATATAAATAAATATTTTTATAGGACAATACTAATTTCCCCTTGTTTTTTATTCACCGAACTAATCCCTGAAATAACATTACAAAATTTGCAGTTATAGCTTCAGTCGTGTGGTCATAAGCACACACACTTTTTTTTTATATAAATATAATTTATATTCAGACATAATTGCTTATTTAATTGTCTTACTGGTACTGTATTTTTATTGGGTTCATTTTAATTAATATAAGTATACAATATTATGTTTTGTTTCATTTAAAGTGTTCAACAATAATATCCTTAATTGAAAATACAGCCATCATTTTTAGATGTGCTTTGAAAGAGTTTTTATTACTATAAGATTCACTCATATAATAATATAATGTAAAATATTCTATTTGAAAATTATTTTTTCTGAAGATATTTATCCTAAGTTTATGTATTAAGTAATAATTGGGCGAACACCTTTTATATCATCTTATGTTTTGACATTCTGTAAAGACATTTGTTAGAAAGTAATTTTGTATTACATATTTTCTTTTTACTGTGACCAAACATAAAAAATTATTTTGCTTAATAACAATGCTTCTTTTTGTTCAAACATGCTACGAATTGCTATAATACTATTTTTATCAGTATTTTAACATTTTACTTTAAGTCTAGCTCTACATTTCATTTACATTTTATTTTAATTCTACCGCTTCCAGTTTTGTTTCTAGTACTCACGCACAAACACACATAAAACTGCTGTTATAATGTTGCAAAGAGGTATCAGCGCTTTGGCAGAGAAATTTGAAAGAATGTATAATATTTCCAAAATTCTAAACAATTCCCGAAGTGTCAGATGTTAATAAATACATTTTTATCATGATAGGCAACTTCTATCTATATATCACAAAAGGAAGTCAAGATGTGCATATCCTTAGCAGAAAATAAATTATATAAATTTTGAGAAATCCTTTTCCCAACAGCTGCCATCATCTCTCTTTCTCGCCGGCAGCAATTCTCCAGACATTTCAACATGTCGAGAAATTCTGCTCGTCTTATCACAAAAGTTATGTCATTTCCGGCTGTTCTTCACGTAATCATAGCTGCCGTTGGGAGGAAACTGTGTGATTTGTGTCGTAAAGGCAAGTGAGGAAGTATCTTCAATTTGATTTCATCTGCCAGAAATTTCAAACATAAACTTGTCGATGCTGGCTGACACCCTAGAATTTCCGTACACAAACCAAATAAAGGCTTGATGAATAATTTTGAAAGAGCTGTTCTTTGTGGATGAGCAGTCCGACAGTGTTTTGAAAATTTTGAAAAGAGCTGCAATTGGTGACAAACTTTAATAAGTAACATGTTCTTCTAATATATGTATTTATTTAATAGATATATACTGTCTTAAAACACAATCCTCATTTTGGCCATAAAAATAATTATAGCTATGCAGCGTTACTTGATTTTGTTAATAATCAGCTTATTCACTATCAAATATATCATATACATCAGTGTTTCTCAAACTGTGCCGCGCCCCCTAGGGGGGCGAGATAACCTTACGAGGGGGGGGGCGCGAGCATATTGAAGCATAAATAAGCAAATCCTCTCAAATAAGTAAATCCGTCGCAAACACTATCAATATCCTTTTATTGCAGTCAGAAGCCTTCGGAATAATTTTATGGGTAGCAGTGCATAGAAAAACTTCGAAAATACGTATATATACGTCCTGGCCAATTAACGTGCTGGCTGAGAGAGACGTTTATATACGCCCATGGCCCTTAAGAGGTTAAAGTCTTATTGTAGGTTTAGCGTCAAAGTATTTTGTTATTGAATTCAATACATTGCTATTGTATGGAGGCGGGGGGTAAGGGGGGCGCGACGAAAATTATATGATTCAATATTGGGTTGTAAACATTGAAAGTTTAAGAAGCACTGATATACATACATTTGAAAACTAAAATTATATGCTTACTTTCATATAAGTGTTCATATGCAGTTAATTAATATCAAAATAACCATTTGATACACTTATTTAATAATGTTATTTATGTTATACATTTATTTCGTATATAGTATAAAGTTCTCAAATAAATTTAAAATTATTAGCGAATGTTTATTTTAAACCTAATATTTATTATTTAAACAATTAAAGAAAATACGTTGCGCACTGCCATTTTATTTTAAACAATTTCACCGAATATTTATGTTATTCATAAAAAGTATTTTAATTCTGATAGTTGTATAACTATTAGTATTCATAGACAGTTACGTAATTGATAATATCAATATGAACCTTTGATAACTAGATATAATAACATGCTGTATATTATAATTTTCTTCTGGATAAAGTTCAAATAAATTGAAGATTATTTGGTACTGTTTTTTTAAACCTAAATTTTTTTTTTATTATTTTAACTTTAATAGAAAATATTTTGAATAGCCGTTTTATTTTAAGAAAATTCATCAAATAATTTTATTAAAGCTTCAGGGAATTTATAAAGTCCATACGTTTGAGTTAATCAAAAATGATTTGAAATGTTTATCAATATTATATATAAATTATAAGCAGCAGAATGGATCGAAATGAAATTAACAAAATCTTTTCACACAAAAACCGTATTACCAAATCTCTAAATAATAAGGTAAATATTAGACATTTGCAACCAGAATTACTTCCGATCTAGCGAAGAAATTATTTTCATTCGAACTAAACTAACAACTCAAAATAGATTTCTACATTTCAAAATGCGTCTCATTTGAGTAATGAAATCTGTTGGCATCATTTACAGAAAACGCCTTTGAACCTGTTTTAATGAATATTGCAGTGAATAGTGTGGTTATATATTCATCCATCACCTCCGGATGAACTTAATTGAATTGCCTAATTTTGAATTTCCTTAAAGATGAAAGTTTCTCGTGAAATGCTTAACTTTATTCCTTAAAGTGGGTGTAACTCTTTGATGTTTTGCAAGTTTTGGGAAGTAAAGATTTGTCATACACTAATGGACTTCACTCTTTGAGATCAAAGACAGACACGTATTCACCGATGATAGAATTTCACAATCTAACATTTTCATTAAAATGTAATTCGGATGCACAATGTAAAAATTTTTAACATCAATTTTATGTTAAAAATAGTAAAGTACAATAATATTGAAGTAATGTTTTTATTTTGAAGATTGAAGACCATTTAAATTTTTTTACAAGATTATATAGTTACTCTTAATGAATTTCAGAGAGAAAATATACTTTCAGGACTAGGTTCGATATTAAACGTCTAATACATTTCTATTTTTATATAAAAAAACTTGCTATATTGGGCGTAATGAATGATATATTTTTGCTAGGAAATTCACAAATAATGCATGTAATTTCAGGTATACAATTTTTTATTATTTTGAATAATTTTTATTACTTGCAATACACTTAGTAATAATAAATTAAACTTATTAACATGCAAATCACTTTCATAATATAGCAATTTATTTGTATTTTTTTGAGTCCGTCTATTTTAGCTCGAAAATTTTATATTGCTTTATTTAGAGAGGTTTTAATATTATTAAAATTACTGTTATTACTGTTATTATATAAAATTACTGTTATTACTGTTATTATATAAAATTACTGATAATTATACTGTTTGAATTAAATGGGACAAATGGGAAAAAAGGGATTTTTTCTAAAACCTTATCTTTTTATCATTACAAACATTAAATAGAGTGAAAAATCTGTACATTAGTATGAAGTATGTCTTCATTTAGCAGAATTGACCTTTTCAACCCGTTTTGGCATTGACTCCACTAGAGTATCACATATGTTCTTGATTTTATCATCTTGGAAACATACTAATATAGCACTTATTATCATTTGCTCTATTGTCGTGCGATTCATTTTAGCAAAACGATTATTGAGAATATGTCATCATTTTTCAATGGCATTTAAGTCTGGGGAATTTTCAAGCCAATCGAGCACTTTTATTTTATTCTCCGCATAAAAGTATGGACTAATTTCGAATTGTGACAAGGGGTCAAGTCATGTTGAAATGTTCCATCAAATGTTCCCATTAAAGAAACAATCCTACTAGGCAGTTCATTCATTTTAATTTTTTAATTATATATTAATTATTTTAATTATTATTATTTTATATTTTTATTACATGTAAGATAAATATATAATTATAATGTATCTTCTTTTTTAGATATATAGCAAAATGTATACATATGAATTGGTTTAAAAATATTTAATAAAACGTCTAACTTCTTGAACAGTTATAATTTTCAAAGGTAATGTATGGATTTTCACAACTTCAGTTGACAGAATTAATACAGACTACGAACACGTGTTTATCACCACTCGGTTACCACCGTTCTTTTTCATCTTGTAGTAATGAACTGAATGTTTGTGGGTGTTGCTCAGTGGCTCAATGGAGAATATTTGGGCCCCCTTGCAATTCTAGATTCGGGTCCCCAAGTTGGAATTTGCAAAGGGTAGGTTCTTAGGGCCAATCAGGCTTTCGGCCCCTTGAACAATGCCTACCCCCTCCCTGTAATGCGGGTATCAGGGGGGTTACATTACACCACTGGTGTTGTTGTACTAATTTGTACAGAGTGATTTTACTACGAAATATGTTTCTAAGCAAAGAAAGCAGTTTAATTTGTACAATTTAAATAAAACCATCCTCTAAACTTTGGGTTAATTAATTCTGAATTAAACACACAAGTAAACGCAAAATTACGTACCAAATATAATTAACGTTAAAATAATATTTATTCAAAATGAGCGTTGTTTATATAACGTCAGATTTTTTTTTTATTTAAAAAAATATTCAAAAAAATATATTTGTCATCCTAATTTAAGAAAAAATTACTAAGCTATAGACAAAGATAGACTTTTCTGCAAAATTAACAATCAAAGCAATATTACATTTTTACTTTAAATCACTTATCGAAAAAATATTTAGTACACAGTTTCATTCGTGTGCAATGAATCAGAAATTTCAGAGAAAAAATACTATATTTTACTTTGAAATTATATTTAGAAAAATTCATTTACCCCTCTAAAAGTATTTATATATATATATATATATATATATCATCTGTGAGATTAAAGCATCCACAAAAGTGGTTCACATTCAGTGTATCGTATAATTCTTTTCGTATTAATGCGTACCAAGAAAAAAAATTTAAATAATGATTCTGATGTTTTATTGAATATTCTAATGTAAAAGGATCATATAAATATAGCTAATACCCCATCAAGCTTTAATCAAAGCAGTTTTTTTTTTATTATTGAATCAAAAAAGTTTCAATATGTTTTCCATAAAAATGACAACTATGTTTATTATTCGTAAAGGAGGTTATCACAATTTTTTTAAAACAAAACGTAGCATTCATAAAAATTGTCTCATTATCTCGATACTTACGAAAACTCCCGTATACCAAATACACAAAAAATTTTCAAGATTGTTAAATATTAATATTACAATATCGTGCGTTTTTACTCTTCAAATAGCTTTGTGTACAATAGGTAACAATTGTAAAATCGTTACATTTTCCCATTGCTGACGTTGCAATTCAACACTAACTGAATAATGCCATTACGGCGTTGTAAAAGAAACTTATGAAGAATTTGAAGATTTCAAATGTCTCTTGCAGTCGAGAGGCTGAAATATATAGCTGCAAATATCGAGCAATACTGCGCAACTTGTAATATTTCATCATGATTGTGAAAAAGTGCTGGTAACAATGGTTTTACTAGAATTTAATCAGCTGCATAAATGCTCAGGAAGGTCAAAACATAGTAACTCGATGCAAGGCAATATGGCTGTAATAGAGACACGAACTATCTCAATGGCATCATAACTCACCACCCAATGTTTTACAGTTTGTTTCATATCAATGGTTATTCTCATATTTTCCTGAGTCTCATGGTACTTGACTGGTGGTGAAAAGATGCTGCACTCACAGCGCGCGCGCGCGCGATCAGTAAGATACCCCCTTTTAATCCTAGAATATAAGTAAGCATATTGACCATTACGAGGTTGGCATAGCATAGTCTTTAGTAATGAAACCTGTTTCAGTCTTAGATTAGATGGTTATCGGATATGTGTGTAGAAGGGCCGAAATTAGATGTGCCAATGATTGTCCCAAGTATGATTAGACAGGATTTGCTAATAGCTGGACATCTTTTAGTATACTGCTTAAACATTTAACAGCTCAGCGAGTGTTCATAACATTCTGATTGAAAGCGGTAGCATTATTTTTTATTCTGTGGTAATTTTTTAACAAAAAAATGTCAGGCCATATAAGGCTCGCACATTTCTAGAATTTCTTCCTGCTAGATCTATACTTTTTTTCATTTCCTACTATTACTTAACTGCCTCCCTATTTATGTATATATATATATATATATATATATATATATATAATCCAATTTCTTCCTGCTTTAGCACTGTAGGTTCTAATACTTCTTCACTTTTATTTTATATTACTATATATATATATATATATATATATATTGCTCAAATTTTTAATCGTTAATAAAATAGTTTCTATTCATTCATTTAAGTTCAAATATATTTTTTTTAAACCTGTTGTGGATTACACTTGATATTAAGGTATCCGACTACGTTCGGAACCGTGATTTTAAAAAGTCACATAAATGGATAATTTTCATGATATTTAGTGTCACTTAGATTAGAATACATGTACAAAATTGTTTTAAGGACATTTTGACAAAAAAATTTATTTAAATACAATATTCCGGCTAAAAATTAACTTAGAATAACCTTTATTCGAAATGTCCTCCTTTTGTGAAAAATGCTTTTATTATAATAATAGTCTGCCTGTATATAGCGTAGACCTCTGTACAGAAGCTCAACTATGATTTTTGAAAAATTCACATTATTTCCAGAGTTACAAGCATTTGAAATAATTATTTGTGTTTTTTTCTTATATTTTCTCTCCTCTGTTGTCGTAAAACATGGATAAACCCCCTTCTAATTTATATATTTCAAAAATTCTAGTTGAGTCTCTGTACAGAGGTCTGAACTCTATACAGCAAAACATTATTATAATAGAAGCATTTTTCACAAAGGAGAATATTTTGAAAATGGGTCATTCTATGCTCATTTTTTGTCAAAATATTGTACTTTAATAATTTTTTATTGTATAATACTATTCTTAAAAACAATTTTATATACATTTTCTAATCTAAGTGACACTAAATATAAATAATATCCATTTATACGCTTTTGCAAAATCATGGTTCCGAACATAGTTGGATACCCTAATACAATATTTTTTCAAATATTAATTCATTATTCAAGTTAAAAATGAATAGATAGTAACAAACTAAAATAATATTCCAATAGCATATATAGAAAGAAAATAGTTAGCTGTGTCCCTGTAGCGCAATAGATAGCACGTTTGTGTGATTTTTAATCCAAAGGCCGTGAGTTTGAATTTCACCTGGGATAGCTTAAATTCTGAGAATGTGATTCCTTTATTACTATATACTATTTAATTACAATAATTAAATTTAATTAATGAATAAACAATAACATACAAAAAAATAGTCCAAAACCCTATATAGAAAGGAAATAAGAAAATTACGAGGCAAAACGTTTTTGAAGTTATACTTCTTTTGGGGCGTTAGAGAAATAGGATGAGGGTAAATTTTTTCAATGCGCGTGCATCCCGTCACGGATGTGACGCAAAACCGTCACGCTGCGAAAATCCTTTGTTTAGAAATATACAGAACGTGACAACTCATTCCTGCCTTCGAAATTCTCAGAAAAATATATATTTCACTTCCCTTCCCTGAAGAAGGGGACACTCGGGTTTGAACCGGAGTCCTCTCGATCTCCAGCCGAATGCTCTACCACTGATCTATACCCCTGCGTCAGCGAACCTTTGCTTTGCGTTCCGTAGGAACGGATACTAAAATGCTTTGTCTAGAAATATGCAAAATGGAACAGATCATTCCCGCCTTCAACCCCTCCCCATATTATTGGTCCTA
>BMAV01019196.1:174018-201912 GCA_019973955.1 Trichonephila inaurata madagascariensis
ATGCCGCAACTGCAGAAGTGATATAGTCTACAAATAAAAAGGGAAAATGCAAATGTTATGAAAAGGTAGAACCAATAATGTGGTATTGCTTAGAAAATGTTATTCAATAGGTATCGGAACACTACATGCGTGTAATTGTCGACTGAATGAAGTCATTCACAAATAAAAAAAAATGTAAGAAACGCAGCTGATACATCGAAAAATACATTGTAATGAATTTGCAAAACAAAAGGAGTACAGTAAGAATTTCGAATAGTATGGTGTATTGCTCTATTCATCATAAATAGCTGTTAAATGAAGTTCTAGAACACCTGAAATTGATTTAGAAAAGAGAAATGTTACTTGAGAACAAAACACGTTCGATATTTACATTAGTTATATTAGGCGTAAGGGAAAGTTCTGTAGTTTTTGAATATGTGCACTTTTATGCGTTGTCGATCCTTAGCAAGAATTCGAATCGAACTGAAACCAGTTTAAACAGTTAGGTTAGCAGTTAGATCAGTATACTATAGTAATGGTTTATGAACATTTATTTGCATTTTGGATGGTTTATAACACTTATAAAACTGTCAACGTGAGTGAGGAAAAAGTGTTCTTAAGACATTAATGTTGCTTGAATTCCAAAAAGGGAATAACGCGATACAGGCAAAAGAAACTTAAGAGACGTGTTTGAAGGGGAAACAGAAGCAGTTCGAACATGTCAAAGATGGCTTGTGAAATTTCACTTGGGTTATTTTTCTTTAAAAGAGGAATCCAGATTGGGAAGATCATCAAATGTCAGTGATAAAGTGCTACGCAGTATGATCACCATAAATCCCATGTGAACTTTAACAGAAGTGGGCTTCAAGCATGGAATTCATCAGACCACTATTTTTGAATACATTTAAAGTGCTCAAAAATAGTGGCACTATTTTTGATTTTCTTGTCCAAACTCTCTGTTTGGTTGCCATAGTAAGTAAGCGAATAAAATTTAATGGCCAAAATTTCTATATATTCTTCAAATCTTGCTGGACGCAAAAGGGAACCATTTTTGGATCACTTGGTGACTGGAGAAGAAAAGTTGATAGGGTATAAATACGTGATTAGAAAAAAAAAATCGTATGTTTAAAAAGGGAAGACACCACCATCCACATCCAAGGGTGGAATGCATAAAAAAAAGTTATGTTTTGTTGGTGAGACAGAAAGGGTATAGTGCACTATGAGTGAGTGAAAGAAAATAAAACAGTCTTTACTGTTCACAACTTGATGTTTTGAATAAAGAAATTCAACTTAAACATCATTTTTTGGCAAACAAACAGTGTGTGATTCTTCATCATGACAAGTCTAGACAACACGTGGCAATGAACACCGCATAAAAATTTCAGAGTAATTCGGATTGTGAAACTTTACCACACCCAGAATAAACTCCTCATATTCCACCATCTGACTGTCATCTGTTCAGGTCGCTGCAAAATTTTCTTGATGGAAATGAAGGTGCAAATTATAAGGGTGTCCAAATGGCAGTGGAAGAATACTTTGTCTCTAAAACAGAGACTTTTTTTCCAGGGAGTTAGATGATCTACTAGATAGCTGGAAGACAGTTGTAAATAACAAAGAACATGATATTTTAGACTAAATTTTAAATAAAAAGTGAATAAAAAACTATATTTTTAACGACAGAACTTTTCCTTATACCCATTATATGGAAAAAGTATAATAGTATATTATGTGGTACGTTAAAGAATCCTTATGTATATCCGTATTACAACTATAATGCTCAAAATTGGTGTTAGAATATAATTTCTGTGTGGAAACTATAACACTAGGAAGAACTGTAAACCTGCCCTTTGTTGAAGGTTCAGAATTTGAATGAAGATGAATATTAATTTCAAAGGTAAACTTACGAGAGAGAGAGAGAGAATTGTATGTTCCAAATAAACATTATAAACCTGCTGTGTTTTCCACATTATTGTTTATCTAAGATGGTGCCACATTCACTCCGGAAATCATCTTGAAAATTCAATGTTAACATTATTGGCGCGTGAAATCTGAATCCCGGTTATCTTCGTAGAAAGCAATAACTATTTTCCATCAACATATAGGCACACAAGTATGTTATAATATCTTACCATAAATTATACTTAAATTATCTTTAGAATATAATTCAGGGATGTCCTAGAACAAATGTTTTCAGTTCCGCTGCATAGAATTTCCCTATTCCAGGCAGAAGACAATGGGGTTTATTGAATTATAAGATCCTAGATTTTTTTTTTCCTTTTCAAATGAAGAAATTTTTAATCGTGATTTATTTCATGTAGTGTGTTGAAAATAGTGATTCTAATAATTTAATTCACTTCTTCTCTCTGTTAAAACTATTGATCTTATTATATTTTACTATATAGTTTTTACGGTTAAATAAACAAATTATGCTCTGGTTTCTATGGAAAAATATTTTTCCTAGTGAATACTTCCATTCGTCTGCTTAAGTTAGTAAAATTCAATGTTTATATGTATTATAGCATTTTCTCTAATAAGCTTTTTTTTGTCAGGGGGATTATGAAACGAAATTCTGATTTCCTGGCAAATGTCAATTAGATAAACTCGCCATAACTTTATGTCCTTTCTTTTTCAATGTATATATAAATTAATAAAAGGTTTTGTGTTTTCTAAATAATGGCAAAAGTTGCATGTTTAAAATACTAGCTACGAAAAATCTAATTTCAGGTACTGCTTAAGCCTTCACATAATAATTTTAGCATTAATTTAGTTATTAGATGTTATTTATGTGATCTTCAAAGGTTCTGATTTATTTATTCTTTCAAAAACTATATGGTTTAAATAACATTTTTAGATATTTATCATTTATTTTCCAAGCCATACTTTTTTTCGTTATTCATAATCTTTCCAAGTGAAAAAATCTACCGCATTCCTAATTACATTAAAATTTGTCTTCCGTTCTTTCATTGGTCGTGACTCAAAATTTCGAGGTTCTTTGCCTAAAGCATTCGTGTTAGTACGACATGTGGAGTTAAAAAAATCCATCAGTCGTGGTTTTCTGAAATTTACTTTTAACAAATTATTCCTTTCTAGGATATAGATGTTTGGATACTTCCTATTTCCTAGAAATAATCAAAGATATACCGGGTGGTCATAAAAATACTTTGCTGATAAATGGATTTCTAAAGGCCGTTTCGTTGAACGGACCAACACGAAATTTAAGGTATAGTTATGTAAAGGTATGCGTTTGTGATCTTACAAACGGCAAAAAATTGACACTAACGTTTACGGTTAAAGTGCCCAAAACACTAAAATTGCGAATGACAACACCCATTTTTTTTGTCACAAAATGATTAGCACATGCGAAAAACCTAAAGAGTGTTAGAACGTTATGCGTATCACGTGTATCGTGTACTGTATTCACGCGCAAGGAACAGCTCGGCACGGACAAAAAGAAATCCCAAGATCGGGGAAAAAAGAGTAATTTTGCATATGACAGATGCAAGACACCAATCACTGAGGACAATACAGATCGAAAAAAACAACACTTTAATTTGGATTACAAATGGGTGTAATTATTCCACATGGGTGCTATCAGAAGTCACAGGGCATATTTCACAATCATTTGGGTGTCACATTCTCAAAAAAAGTATGGACCTAGAACGACTGTGCCTGTAATGGCGCACCACTCAGTGCTTTTGCGTCACATAAAGTTACTGGTACCAGAACGTGGAGACTCGTGTCTGCCAGTACACACAAATTTTGCTGTTGATGTTGCCATTTAATTTGAAATGTGACTCATCTGTCCATAATATGATAAGAAGCTAGTCATTATCGCCATCATATCGTATAAGATACTCATTTGTACAGTCAATGCATTGTTGATGGTCCCAGATGTCCAACGTCTGAACGAGCTGGTATCAATTAGTATGGAAACATGTAGAGTACCCAGCTCAGTAGCTTTAGGAACGTTGTCTTCGGTACATCCAACATACGGGCTACACCTCTTGCAGCTTGCATTTATCATGAAGTCACTATACATGATACACTTTCGAAATAGTGTTCTCATGAACAGTTGGTCGTATGGATCGTCGTCTATTACTAGTGCAACCAGTTTCTTCAACTGCCTCAATAACCTCCCCCCCCCCCTGGGGGGGGGCACATGGACTACGTCTTTGGCAACGATTTTCATGGTAAGTATGCTAAGCGTTTTCGGCATTCATCCCATTGTGATGGTCCAGTTTCACCAATTCACCGTGGATTACCATGGGCATAGTCATTTCGTTGGCGTGTTGGAGCTCCCGAATGAAGAACCAACATTAATACCCTGCTTTTTATGTTTTTTTTATGGTAAATATCTGGCAAACAGTATTCTGTGATTGATTTCTTGAATCTTTCATATGCAAATTCCCACCGTGAATCTCTGCGCATGTATACCACACCCGTTTATGTGATACACGTACCATTCCAACGCTGTTTGGAGCTTTTGTATGTGATGATTATTTTGCAACCAAAAAAAATGGGTGTTGTCATTTGTAAATTTTAAGTTTCTGTCACTATAACTGTGCAACTTTGAGTGTCATTTGATTACCGTTCACGGGATCTCAGGTGCATACCTTTAAATAATTATACATCGAATTTCATGTCGATCGGTTGAACGAAACGATCGCTTAAAGTCGGCAAATTTTTTTTTTTTATATCACCATCTAATACACAGCTATTAAGATTATTCTTAATTTTATATAAAATATCTAATAATATTTCTTAAAATTATAAATTCATTAAAAATTTTAATTAAAATATTATTTAATCATTTTTAAAAATGTACTTTATGAAACATAACAAATTCATTACTTATTGATATTATCGATGTGTGTATCCTTTCTTCTAAGCAGCTCTGAAATTTATTCATGCACGTACCTGCTTACCGAAAATTAATTTGTATTGATCAAATGGTGAATTTTTTTTTTTCAGAAAGCTTTTATAGGAATATTTTATAGAATAATTTACTTATCATAATTTTATTTCAAGAAAATATTTATAAAAAAAAATACCCATTACTGGACTTGATGTTAATTCTAAATGTAAATTCTTAAGGGATGTTTTATATATTGACTAAAACGATATTTTACCCTAGGTTACAGTGGATCCAAATATCAAGCCTTCAGTACAGGCACTCTGCATGTCGCATCTTCTGAACAAGTTGACGGAAATCGCCGTTATCGATGTCAAGTTACTAACTCTCTAACTAAAGAAAAAGTCGTCAGTGTTGGCTGGGGAAGCCTAAAAGTTGTAGGTGAGTCTATAGGATTCCATTCTTCATCATTGCTTAAATATGTTTCCAATTTCAACAGTAATTACATCTTTCAGTAAATCGTCCTCATTACGTAAATTTGAATAACGACCTTCATTATGCAAGTAATATTGATTTCCGTTATAGTGGATTCCTTGTAAAATAATTATAGTATTTCTTGGAAGATGTAAGTAATATTTCAGAATGTCTTATGTATTCGTTCTAATCGAGAATAGTTTTTCGTATTTCCTTGCTTTTCTTTTCTATTTCCCAAGATTAAATTTTAATCACTTATTTTTCTAAGATTAAAACGTATGCGGGAAATCTTGTGTGTATTTTAGTTATCGTTAATTTGCGTCTCATTGGTTAGTTGGTAGACATAAATTTAGAGTTATTACAAAGAAATGAAGAATATTTTTAATGAAATAAATTTTCGAACAGCGATGTGTAGTGTCATCTGTCGACATGAAATCTAATTTTTTTTTACTTTAATAATTTAAAAACCTGTTCTATTTAATAATCAGCATATTTAAAATTTATTTAACAGGAAGAAAAATAGCTTTGAATATATTCTGAAATTAATTCAGAAACATTCATATGTATGAAAAAGTAATAAATTCATCATATAGCGTTTATAATAATATAATTCTAGTTTAATTAAGACATCATATATAATCTAACTACATTATATTACTTCTACTTTGATGTTTAAAAATCAAAACTCATTCAATAAAAAATGTTTATTAAAGTTCATATAAAAGCCTATGAATTTACAAATCACATATCCGTTTAACATACTGTGCTTCTAAATTAGTTATTTCCATAACCTAAGGAAATAAATAATTTAAACACATACTTTTTAATTTGTTTGAAAACATTCAGTATGATATAAAAAATACTTCCACTTGCTTGCAAAAGCAAAGTATGATACTATGTTACAGCACTAAACCAATCAATTTTAAGAATTTAGAATCCATTCTTTAACGTTAGGTGGACAACCATTTTTTTTTACAAATACATTTTAATATTATAGCGTATGTATTGAGGAAGAGCGGGAATACTTTTCTAGAATATAAAAAAAGAGAGTTATTAATAAAATTCTATTTTTTTTTATAATAATATCTCCTTTTAATGAGTGTACACCAAAGAAATGTTGTTTTTTTTATTTTAAAACATTCTTCATTTCAAAAACTTGTCTAGGAGATGATTTTATGAATGTGATCATCAATATTTATTGAACAAAGAAAGTATATTTTATTTTTTGATCTTCGTCATGCATTAGGGAAAAAATCTAGAAAAATAAAAATTCAACAAAAAACTTGTAAATTGGAAAAAAAAAAACGTTTTCTCCAGCATTTAATTATTTGCAGTTTAAGGACTCCATTCAATGTGGACTCTTAACTATTTAAGAATGTTTTTAAAAGAGTTATATTTTTGCATGCACAGGATAAATGTTCACATCTTCGCTGCATGTTTTTCTTTTTTCGAAAAGAAAAAAAAAAAGTCTCGTATTATTCTTTTTTTTTCTACGAGAGTAACAGCCGTCTAAGAAAAAAATATTTAATGGAAAGTTTCATCTTTTGAAAATGTTTTGATGTATATTTTGCAGGGAAAAAATGATTTTTTAAAAAAGCGCTTTTTTTATATCTATTTTTATTTATTTCGTTTATTATGAATCTGTGGTGAGAGCAGTAATTTTATTCTCAGATTTATCTTACAATTTGTTATTATTAATAAATAAAGGCAACAAAAGTGAAATTAAGGGTAAATACTTTTTCAGTAGAATTTTTCAAATTGAAAGGTTGCTTTGTACACGACTTATTATTTTATAGACATTGAATACAAGTATTATTCTGCACACATGTTACCGTGAAAGGGCGAAATCCGTTACTTCATAGAATAACTAGGTATTTCCTGAAACAACTAGACACGTCAGTTAGAGTATATAAAATTATTGAATTCAACAATTTATCTTATTCTATAGATTAAATATTTTTAGATCGTTAAAATATATGAAATACGGCACTCGAAAGTTCTTTAAGAGGTGTTGGAAAGTTAAAATCTGATTTTATTGATAATTTGAGATTTTTACATTTTCAAATTGTATAGATTTTAACCCTTCTAAAAATACCTCACTTTAACCTCTAGGGTAATTAGAAGCCCTTAAAACCTTTTTTTAAATAATAGTTGAAACTGGGCCACGCCCATTTAAATGGCGAACAATGTAAACAAATTACTTCGTTTTTGCTTAAAAGTTGAACGTCTGATATAAACCAAAACATGTATCTTTTATTGTAAATTGAGCCTTTTATTTGTTTATTTCCAAGCCGATTAGAAGCTTCACTGCATACATTAAAACCAATTTATCTCAAAACGTAAATTTTGATGTTCGATGTTCCTTTTCTGAGGAACTACGGTCCACAGGTACGTAAATTTTTTATGATATATTTATAATGATGGCTAATATATACTGAAATTAGATTTTTGTAAGAAACTCAAGAATTCATTTTTTACAATTTTTTTAAGCGAAAAGTGGGTCAAATTTCCCTACGTTTGATAAAATATTTTATAAATCATAAGAAAATTGAAAATTAGCTAAAGGCTGAATTCTCAGTATAATGAGAAAGATATACTTAAATTGTATAAAAAATTTCAAGCATGTACATGAAACAGATTTTGAGAAAAGATACATCGAAAACAGCCAATTTAACATTGTCAGTATATATATAGAGAGAGAGGTTTCCAACTCCCCTTAACCTCTTTTAGCTGCTTTTAGTTCGTTTTAAACCGCTTATAGCTGATTTGCAATGACGTGTGTGTATTCGCGCTTCATTTTGTTGCTTTTAGACGTAGAATTTAGACGGTGTATTTATATTAGAGGTTTTTTCTTACATTTTGGATTATTAACCAATATTTTTTCAACTTGTCTTCAACCAATGACTTTTGCAGGAAGGGGAGACCAACCTGTAAATAAGAATGATTTAATGCAAGATAGATTTGAATATTCATTAGATAAAGATGAAACAAAGAAAAACAGTTCTGCACTTACTCGCGAAAAATTATTAACTTTTATAACAGAAACAAACGTTCTAAAACAGCACAGAAAAAATACCTTGTGACTATTGGTTACCCCAGCATTATTACACACATATATATATATATATATATATATATGCCCTTGAATTTCAAGGGGTAGAGAAGTTGATAGTGCCAATAACAGATGCAAAACCCGGTATGATATTGCTCAAGTGACATGGTCTTTTATATTTTATATAAAACACATGTTTCTATTGGACATGGTGGAGAGACTGAATAAAAAAAGAGCCGAATCATCGATGTAAAAACATTACTTTGAGCCATTGTTTTTAAATGTTAATGAATCTTGTTAGGAAAAACGAAATATGGGAAAGAAAGGCATTGTGCTTAAACCTAAGGTGTTTCCACATCTAAATTCAAGTTATTAAATATATTTAATGGATTTTCTGTCTCAACTTAATAGAAAATACCAACTTATTTTAGTTTACCAGGATCATTTGACGAAACTTGTGATTATATGACCTCTTTAAACAAAAAGAGCAAAAGATGTCGTAATGGATTTGTTCGATATATTTTTATTATTTGGGGCTCCAAGTGTACTGAAATCCATCAATGAAAGAGAATTCTGCAATAAAATTATAGAAGACTAAAAAAAACAAAAACTTGCCAGGGACTTAAGATCATACATGGCAAACCCAGACATAATAAGAGTCAAGGTAGCATTCAGATGGTCAATCAAGACGTCGAAACAGGTTAACAACTTGGATGCAAGACAGCTAATCCACTTCATGAAGTTATGGCTTTAAATTTATTTAATTCATGAAAAACAGGACACTCCATTCTGGTATAAGGAGAACGGCTTACGAGGCTATGTTTGACTATGCTTCTAGAATTGGACAATCTAAAACTTCTACTCCGAGAGAACTGTTTGTCAGTACAGGATGAACAACATGAATGCCTTAACAGCTCTAACTGTATGCTCCGAAAGTAAATATGTTGCGGTTTTTGCCAAAGAAGCATCTTAGAATGAAACTGTAATAGTGCCTTTCGAGCGTTATGAAGATACATCCCGGAATAATACTATAAAATGTGTGTTGTGTGCTAAAAAATTGTAAAGACAGCATATTTTGCTGTAAATGCAAGCAGCCGATCCATGTTTCCTTTCAAAAGTCTGTTACACGGAAGATGAAATTGAACAGAAAGTTTGTAGCTTGTCTCTATAAGATATATATATATAGAGAAAGAAAGACTAGGAGCTGAATAATGTTTTAAAATTCAAGCTACAAAAAGGAAATTATAGTTTGGCAAATCTTATTCTGAGGAATCTGTTAGCACTAAAGCTCTTATTCCAGTTCCTGAAGTTGATACAGAAATATGAGAAACTAGATCCGTTTTAGATGTCGTTATAGCAGATAAAAAGGTTTTTTTCCATTAAGAATAATGGACTAACGAATAAAGCATTTGTACTCTAGATCTCAGCCCAGTATATGTGAGCAAGAATTAATTTTTATTGAAGAAATTCCGAATATTGACACAACGTTTCAATCTGTTGAAAGAACTTAAAGTTGCGGCACTGGACAAGGATTTAAAAAGTGCTTGTGTAAAAAAATGTGCACTAGTAAAAAGTGTTCTTGTTTCAAAATTAATATGCAGTGCAATTCAAAGTGTCATTGCAGAAATCTTAGCTGTACTAAATAATGAAAAGTACAGTAAACGCAGTGCTTCTCAGACTTTGAATACTGGCGCCCCCTTTTTCAATCACAATTTTTATCGCGACTCCATTATACATTAATAATGTACTGAATGCAATAATAATGCACTTTGACGCTAAAGCTACAATACGCGATCTTAATTATAAACCATACAAATTAATAACATAAGTCAGTGCTTCTCAAACTTTCAATACTAGTGACCCACTTTTCAATCATAATTTTTATTGCTCCGACCTTATACAATAATAATGTATTGAATGCAATAATAATGCACTTTGCTAAGCTACAAAACTATCTTAATTATAAACCGTACAAATTAATAAGATAAGTATATTAAATTTTATATATGTAACTTTTAAGTAATATATATTTTTTTCTCTCGAATTTTTAAATTGGAACAGATTGTAAAATGCGGTGGCTGCTTTTAAGACAAAATATAGATCTCAGCGAAATATATAGAAAATGCACTCAGGGTGTCAATTTCTAATCGTACGCCTTCCTTTGAAAAACTTTCCTCTGCAAGACAAGCCCACGGAAGTCGCTAATACTTATTAAACTTGCTCTTAATTTAGTATTAATAAATTAGTTATAAAATACCGTGTACAGCACTGATACATTAAAATTGTACTGTCTGAAGTACCCGCTCTTCGAACGAGTTTTTTTTACAAAACTAAAACATTCTTGATAAATAGCTGAATTGTCAGGAGAGTAAACGCAAATGCACGACAATGTCTACGAAAACGTAAAATGATATTTTAAAATGAATGCTCATATTATAATTAGTTTGAAGCGAACTGTAATTTTAAGCCTCACAGAATTAGCATTTAGAACTAGTGTTATTTTTAATATTTAAAGCTAGAGGACTTCAAAATGTTTTATCCCGGTGGCAGACACACACTCGATACTAGCGTTAATGGTCACGCGGGGTGATTGAGTCACCCCAATCCTTTTTTTTTTATAATTGTTTTATTGTACACGATACAAATCATGATACCCGTGAATAATTTAATTAAGAGAAAGTAAACTTACCTACTTTCAAGAACTTTTCAATTTTTCTTTGGTAACAAATAAACAGTTTTGCCAGGATTAACGATTTTGTGATTTGTGTGTCCCATATTACTGCTAAAAAAATTGTGTAAAACGTTTTTAATTATGCTTTATATGTTTGAGAATACTAAAAAAAAATAAGTCTTGGCCAAGTAATCTTTCAAAGTGGGTGGTTTTACAAATATCATAAAACTCTTTTGCATGGAAAAAAGCGCAACAGAGAAATACATTACTTACAACTTCCCTAAATGAGAAACAAACGTATAAGATAGGGGTCATAACTAACTTAGAAGGTCAGATTAACAGCAAAAACAGATTACAGCTATAACGTGCAGTATTTCAAAAATAATCACAGTGGTGAATTTTTTATATACTTAAATTTTTTCGATTCTGAGTCTGGGATTTGTTTATTCTCTGAAAGAGCAGTAAAAATCACTCTTCATGAGATTACAGCGAATCAAATAAAAGTTTTTTTATTTGGTTTTTTGGATCAAAGATAGCTAATTAGGTATTGTTTTTATTTTTGAGAGATGACTTATATCGCCTATAAATTATATCAGAGTAAAAGTGCATTTTTTATTATGTCTGAAAGTATTTTGTTTTGATTCATTCCAGTAAATTAATTAATTTTTAAATCTTTTGTTTTCGATATGCTAGCGCCCCCTCGCAGAGGTAAGGTGCCCCCTGGGGGGCGCGCCCCACAGTTTGAGAAACACTGCAGTAAACGTATTTCATAAAATTTCAATTCATATTCCCTTACATTTTTGTTTGAGAAAGTTTACACAATGTGTTCTTATGAAGCAACAATCTTTCTACCAAGCATGCATTTTTTTTATAATATTTCAGTATAAGTATTTCTGAAATATATATTCTTTTTTTCCCTTTCTGTTTAACTAATGTTAGCAATATGAGCAATAATAAATTATAGCATATGGATTTCCTTATTATTTATCAGTTGATCATCTGCTATTGAGAAAAAATGTATTTTATGAATGATTTTAGCAATTTAGGATAAATTATTTTATTAAATATTTTTGAAATTGTTTCTTTTTCACTTTAACTGTCTATCATTAGTTATTTCATAGAACAATTAGTTATTTCATAGAATAACTAGGTAAAGTATGAAGTGGTTCATCTATTATATACTTTAACTGACTTGTCTGGTTCTTTCATGAAATACCAAAAGTTATTCTATGAAATAACTGAACTATACACTTTAATGGTAACGTATATATAACGAAAACACAAAGAATTAGACACATTTAAAAATACAAGAAATTTCCATTGTAGTAAGGAGTTAACTCCTAATATGTATTTTAAGTAATTACAATTAATTATAACATTTTCAATGAATAAAACGTTTTTAATTATTCATGTAAATTCTATAACCAAAGCTTGTATATTTTTTTTCTTCACTTCGGTTTTGTGAACGAGTCTATTTCATAAGAAGCAAAGATTTTGTATTGGCCTACTGTTTTACGTAGAATTTAATTATACCATACATAGAGGAGTAACACTTTTAATAACACAATAATTGCAGAAATTCATCTAGAACAATACATTTCTTTTTTTTTATATATATAGATATAGAGCTTTTCATTATTACGTAAATGTTTCTAAGAAATTAATGAAATGATTTTAATTCCACTATGCCAAATAATTTTTAACTGCATATTTTATATTTATATTACACAAAAATATCGAATTGCAGAATATTTGTAAATGAAAGCATTAGTTTGTATCTGTATTTTTTTGGAATCATTAACTAAGTAGCAAATATATCTGTTTTGATTTTGTTATCCATGACTTATTTGAATATGAAGCAAGATAAAGGAATATTTCAGTGAAGTAGGAAAAGTCTTATTTTATTCGATGCTTGTAAACCTCAAAGAAAAATAACTAAAATGATGAAACTCCCAAGATTACCATCCACATTTTCAAAATTAAAAATATTATTCTCATAATAAAAAAAAAAAACCGTAAAGAAAAAAATTTTGACAGCATGAAGCGAAAGACGAATGTTTTGACTATCGATTAATAAGGTCTTTCAACTAGTTAAATTTCGAAACTTTTCAACAAAAGAATTCACTTGTCCACAGTTTAAAGAAGTCTCAAATAAAATACCAATACAATATTAACGAAAATAAAAAGACAGCACTATTAAAACTATATTAGGAAAAAACTGAAAGGGACTAAAAATGCCATGTCATAAAATAATTAGAGAAAAGAAATAAAACTATTTCATGAAAATAAATTAATTCTATAGCTGTGAACAACTATAGAAAAAACTTGACAAAGGAACCAAAATATGCTTTAGTGAGAATGATAAGAGGATTAAAAAAGATTTTTGGCATCTTGATGAGTTGTGCGTTTTACAGCCAATTTCGGGATGCATTCACACAGCACGATATCAAGCAGTGAGTCCTAATTATCTCGTACCATTTAGAACAGGGGTACTCAACCTTTTTTTCTGCTGGGCCACATACATATGTGAGCTATTTTATGCGGGCCGAAACATGAGGATAAATGGGGGGGGGAGAAATGCTTTAAGGCCAAGTTAACAATGGGAGTTTAAGATGTGGAAAATTGATCAAAATATTATAATTCCTTGTTTTGCTTTTTTTAATTAGTATTTTTTATGTTTTTTTATTTTTGTCACTAACACTAATTTAAAAGCAGTTAAGGAACACCCCTTTACAATTTCTACATCAATAAACGGTTTCATATGATTACTAATAATATAAAAAAACTTCATAGGATATGTCTTTGTTACCGCTTTGATATTACTACTGACCAAACACTTTGTTGCTGTTGCAAATATTATTCAAGAAAGCCTATTTATCACCTCTTGCAAGAAATCTTCGAGGAAAAGTGTCATTGAATGATTCCTGTTTATTGTTATTTTTTAAATACAGCACTTTCGTGACAAATAAAACAATTACTAGTCCATGTTTGTTTTTCATTACAAAAAATACTCAACCTCCCAATCGTCTTGGAACAATCTATTTTCTTCAAAAATTTTTAGCTTGCAAGATATGAAAGGTAATTAAAAATTAGTTCCATCCATAAAATGGTCTCCACTCTACTCCTGTATGTTATCACTAACCATAACCGTTTTAAATAGAAAAAGGATATCAATTCGTACCCATACGACACCGACTGCCAAAACCAAAAGTGATATACTTGATTTCTTGGCAAAGAATTTCCCACCTAATGTTTAATTCAAGGTTCTTAAAAAAGTGAATGTCTCAGAGCAATGGGCCATGCCAGGGCCAGTTAAAAAGATCGGTGGGCCGCAGTTTGAGTATTGATGATTTAGACCTTTATTGAGTGGTCTTATTGAACATTTCAGGAGGACAACATTTCTTGATATGCATCAAAATCTCCCTGGTTGGGTTTGGAAAAGTAAAAGCTAACAGTTCCCATGTCTAAGAGAAAGTTTAGACTTGGATCTCATAGAAAGTGCAAAGTTCATACTCATAATAAACAGTTTTTATCTCTGTAATACACAGGAAATAGTCTTCATAAATGAATGGCACAATACAATAATACCCCGAATTTAAGCGACAGGTGAGACTGAGTGTTAACAGCGTAAGTCGAACTCGCTTGAGTCAAGTTTTGATATCGCATATAAATACACATAAATTATTTTTAGTTGGGGCCACAGACAAATCGAAATAATAATTTAGAAAGAATATTATTTCACAAAATCTTAGATAACGCAAATAGAAAATCGCAAACCTAGGCTAATTTGATATAGAATGTTTCATAAAATCTAACAAAGTAGTATGTCGGCTCAAAAAATATTTTCCCGTGAAATTTTCCAGTAGCTTGCTAATAATTATTTTTTATTTTTTGTTTTGTTGAAAAAAATACTCTCTTCGGCAGAGTCTGTATTTACTAAAATATCTATCTCTCTCTCTCTCTGTCCCTTTTTTCAATTAAACTGAAGCCTTCTGTCAAATTACCAACCTTTGTGCGATCTTCTGATTGAACTGGGTCTAAAGACTCAAGTTCTGCAATGTATTGTTCTTACACATACTTTTCTATGACTCAGAAATTGTCAGTTATTAATCGTGGTATATAATCCAGCAGTTCTTGGACGCCATCACTATCCACTTCTAAATTTTTTAGCTTGGTAAGATCGACAACTTCTTCAATCACATTCCCAGTTTCACTAATTTCTTTTTTTCCTCAAACCAAAGACGAATTTGAGAGATTTGAAAATTGCCTAATTCCGAGCTCTCGTTATTCGGGGGTAGCGTAAGTCGAGGTATTGCTGTATTTCTAAAACTGAGTTTAACCCCCTGGTCATCCAAATGAAAAAAATAGCGCATGAGATTATCAGAAAAGTTAAGAATTATTTTTGGTTTTCGACTAGTGTTTTTACAATGAGCTGACAGTGTACTTTTCTTTTATTTCAATTATTTTACTTAACGTAGTCATACGCAATAATATTCAAAATGATTGAAGCCTACTTATCATAAATAAGAGATGCAATATTATATTTCATGTGTGTAAATTCTAATTATAACCCTTACATCACAATTTCTAAAAATAAAGTGATCTTATAATATCTTAAAGGACTGGGAAATAGTTTTTTTTTCTTCTGTCTGTAGTGTCTTAGAGAAAAATAATGTAAAATTGTAAATAATATTAATAAAGGTAAACCCATGTGAAAAAAAAAGTTTTAGAGTAACAAAATCCACAGAAAAGTTTGAAATTTGAAACCTTTGAGTATTTTTAAAAATTTTTAAATTTTGAACAATTGTTTATCTGAGCATTATGATTTTCTTCCTGTAATGTATTCTTCATAAGTGATTAAATATGCCACACGCGTAAGCATTTCAGAAACATCTAAACTAAATTTAGAAAAATGCTCACAGGGAACAATATACTATCAGTAAAACTAAAGCTCATACTTTAAATTTTCATGCTTATTTTAACCCTCTAAGCGATCTGCACTTAAAGTCTTGCCATTCTGGAGATGCTTCAAAAATGCATCGCACATATTTTTTTGCTTTCAGGTGGGGTTTTCAAAAGCAGTTGAGCCGTATTTTTAAGAATGCGGCTCGGCCGCTTTTGGGAATCTTGCTTGAAGGCAGAAAAAGCATCTCTGGAATGGCGGAATTTTACGTGCAGACCGCTTGGAGGGTTAATATTAATATTATTATTATTGTTGTTGTTTTTATATGTAAAACAATTTAATCGCTTGCCAAACTTTCTACGTATGTTTAAATGAATAAGGGAAATTCTAAGGAATATAATGGAAAGGTGTTTTAAATCCACTACTAACAAAAATATTACATATCCATATACAAATTCGAATATGCTTAGACCACCGTTTGAATCGATCAAACAGCAAACACCATATAGTCATATTCTATGATCTAAATATAAGTTTGAAGCTTGAAATTAAAAAGCCTATTAATAGCACAGAATAACTAGTCATAAAAAGTTAGTAAAATAATATTACTGATTTCAATAAACTAAATGTTTCATCAATAATATAAAAATACAAGTTTTATAATTTTCTACCCAATAATACCAATAAACTAATAATAAATATTTTTAACCATTATTTCCATCGGCTGTAATACGTCATCTGTGATTTAATAATGAGGTTTTAAAATGAAGAAAGTTTTCAAATAAATTTATATTTAAATTAGTTTTTTATTAATAATAACAAACTGACATTAACAAAAAAGAATGAATTAATTCCCACAATATATGAATTTTTATAACTATTAATAAAAATAATTGAGTATTTTTGTTCGAAACCAAAGGTGGCTAACTTTCTTAGGAAGAGGGCCACTTTCAGATAAAAATAAATATGTCATTTCCAACTTTTCGAACAAATGAAAAAAAAGTGAAAAAATTTTACTTATTGGCTTATTATGTAATTTTTAATCAAAGAGAACAATTTTAATGCAAGTTTAAGTAATGGAAAATTTGAAATTCTATAATAAATTAGACCAAACCACAAACTTAGATTTTATTAGTTTTGAACGAGGCCGGCTGGGTGGCGTATTTGGTTTGTCGTTTGCCGTCTGTACCCAAGGTTGCGGGTTCGACCTAAGTCGGTGGATTTTCCTGATGTAGAAAATCGACAGTGGTCACTTCGTATGATTATACGGCATGAAAAATATCCCTTGAGTGTCATTTTGGCTTGGGGATGCTCTCGGCAAAATTAAATTACTAAGTACAAATTTCGCATCGACAGAGCTCAGGTGCCTCCCTCTAGGGAAGAAACTGGGCGTCAAAATTATTTGTGGTGATTGTGTGGTATCGCTTAAATGATGCCGCACTAAAAAGGGATTCTAACTCCTGGGGAATGTACTAGGTCTGCAAAAGTAGAAATACTAATACGCAACCACATTACAGAAAAAAAAATTGAAAGATATTTAGATTTTGTTATGCTTCTTAATGGAGTAAACATTTGTTCACAACGTATATTGATTCAAATCTACAACAATATCTGACAGACAAATCGTGTAAATTTTAAAAATTGCATGTTAGTACAAGTTTTCAAAATTCAATATAAGTCTTTATATTTGCTCTGTAGATCAATTCAATTTGGATTTCAGATGAATAACGATTAACGTTTTGCAGAGGAATTGGAAAAAGATTTATGAAAAGGTCAACATTTTTTAATAACCTTGAAAATCACAAAACCTAGGAATGGAAAAATTTTGCAAAAATGGATATTAAGTTTTTAAATCTACTATAGCGTGGAACATTCGGTTCCTGCATTATTGTGAAGTATGCTAAATTTCTTTCTCCAAAATCGCGACAAAAAATAATTTTACTCTCAAATGAAGATATATAAGGAAAATACAATCTTTTTCTTCTCTAAACTTAAATTTAAATTTTAATGTGGCATAATATCGGTAAGAAAAGCTAAATCCCACAGCCAATCTTCATTCTAGAACAGCGAGCACTCACTGCTCGGTTTTAAGTGTTTACTTCTAGATATTTTAAAATCCTTTCCCTTAAATTCCAAAATCTCGCGAGTGAAAAACACTTTGGAACGCCAGCTCACACAATAAGGCAGGTGCATTCTCTACAAGATAGATTTCTATTGTAACTCATTTAAGTGCACTTAAAATAAATGTTGAGGGCTTTTTAAATTGGTCAAACAGCCGCATTTTAGCAAAATTATAAGAAAAAAATTATCTTCTCAATTTGCTTAAGTCTTCGCGTGCCACTGTTGCAACTCCACCGAGCCACACTGTGGCAAGCATGATGTGGGTTGGCCACCAATGTTCTAAATGGTAATAAGGAGAGTAATATATAAATTTTTTCTTATTTATGTGGAGCTAAGTTCCGATTAAGTTGAATATAATTTATTATAATGTTTCTCTAAGTTGTGATATAAGTATGTTACTATATCAGTGTAGTACTTTATTACTACTGAATTTAAAATAGTATCTTTTATAATAACTTGTAGTGCAAATTAAATTGACTTATTATGCTACTGAATGTCTGGAAAATAGACTAAATAGTTTGTGTATGTTTGTGCATGTGTGTACGCATTCGAGCATACACTTCTATTCTAAGATCATTATAATGAATGAAGCAGATTACTAAATCAAAAATATTTTGTATTGAAACATAAAAGTGGAAACAATGCGATGAAGACGAAAAAAAAAAAAAGAAAAAGAAAGCAGATTTTTTTCTTATAATGTTTTCGCAAAGTTCATTATTGCAATAATGTTTACAATACAAGTGCTTAATAAAGTTAAATAAACTCCAACCACTGGGAGTAATATAAGTTTGGCAGATTCTTCAAAATAAATCACGAGCAATTTCGAAATTTCAATTTATTTCACCCATGTACACATCCTCAATAAATATTTAAATATCTTCAGTGAAGTCAAACGGTGTTCAAAAATGAGTCTTCAAATACCTTTATAAGAAAAAATTGTGTGGCTTGATAAATCTGGAGTTCAGAGTGACCATCAAAATAGTCAACATCGTCTGGTCCATTCCATTCAAAAGTTTTATCCAGATAATAGGAGATGTAAACCTTACGTTAGAGTATATTTGTCTTTTCTGCAATTGCTAAGTCACAAACATCTAGGCTAAAAACACATGTGCAAAAGACGTTTCATGCAGATGTGTCATTTATCGCATTATTACCTCTGAAATTATTAACCAACAATACAATTTCATCTTCCATTCTTTTAATTGCTTGTGATTATCGTAATTTTGAATATTTATTGTAAAATTACAGTAAAGAACTTAACTGGACTGCTTCAAAGAAAAGTATGCGTTTTCCTTTAAAATCTTACTTCATAATGCGCGTAATGCGAAAAAAAAATCCATCTCTAAATAAAAATATATAAATCTAAGGAATTAATTTAAAATCAATAAAATAATGTTTAAATGAGAAAGAACTATTACATAACTAAGATGAATAAACTATTTTATAACTATCGATAATGTCGATTAATTATTAATTAATTTGATATAATGATAGCCATTTGACTGTCTTTACTTTTTTTATGGTGTAATTATTTGTCTCAAAATTTTTTTCTACAATTTTTTCGAAAACAAAATATTTCTTGTTTAAAAAGCCTGTATTTTCATATTAATTAAAAATGTTCGACATATATATATATATATATATATAGCTACAATTTGCATCTAATATTAATTTCCTTTCTTATCTAAGAAGATAGTGGAAACTGCACATGAAGTAAATGAGTTAATGCATTTTAATAATTCGCCACCCCAGCTCTACTTTCATTTTAAGACTAAACTAATTGAAAACTTCGTTTACTTTTTCAAAATCTCAGAATGGATAATGTTACTTGTTACCTGGTTTTCATTAACGTATGCTGCATGGTTGTTTCAGAATATTAGATAACTTGGAAAAACAAGTTAATTGAAACAAGCAAAAAATGAATCTAATCTTTTTTTTTTTTTTTTAAATTCTATTATACGACTTTCTTCTTGTTTAAGTGAGATTATTTTCCCGGATTAATTAACCTGCCTAAAAATGCACCTAAAAATGCATGTATAATTTTTGCTCTAAAAAAAAAATTATAGAAATATTTTAAAAAACTGTCTACTTTTTTAGAAAATAGCTAATAAAATATACATATAATTTACCTTAGTATTCACTTATAAAATTATACGTATAGAGTATAAAATTTTCTAAAAGATAAATAAATCCTAAAAATGAAAAACAGAATTTATCCAAATTAAACGAGTGTCACATAATGCTACGTTAAAGTATCTCCAGAAACGAAAACATTCATAGAAATTATGCGAGAAAAAATGCAAAAAAGTAATAAAAGTAAAATATGTAGGAGTTTTAAAATTTAGGTAACATGATCTCGGACGGGTGTCCAAACTACCAATATGAATAATAAATTCCTCTGAAGACAAAGAAGACGATCATAGCATTCAAAGCATTCAAACGGTACCCTTAGATGGAGCTGGTCCTCTAGTAACGGCTTTTGACTCTTTACAGAAAAATTCTCCAGTTGAAATTCCTCGGCAATTGGTAAAAGTGTTTGGTACAAAAATTGTGCCATAAAGACAAGTGTGTTTTTGGTGCACGAAATTTGAGAAAGTCAAAACAGATATACGAAGTGAAGAAAGGTGGGCGGTATTGGACCACCCACTTTACATTCCCGGAATTACAGCAAACGATTTCTATTTTTCGGGTCTTTAAAGAAACCCTTAGACAGCGTTTCTCAAACTGAGTGGGGCGTGGCAACTCTACGAGGGGGGCGCGAGCATATTTAAAAGTCGAAAACAAAAGAATTAAAAAAAATGTTCATTTACTACAAGAATATATACAAACAAAATACATTGTGACATAATAAAAAAAATAAAATGCACATTTACACTGATATGTTACATGTATAAATGTACCAGCGCTACACAATGTATTTGATAATTAGTTTAACAATATTAAGATAAGAAAACAAGTTCAACCAGTGACCCCATGAGATTGTCATATATAAAATTATATACAAAAATAAACACTTATCTTGATAATTTGCATGGCTTATAATTAACCCCTTAACTGTCGATTAAAGGTTTTGTTATTCGCTTCCCAATGCCAACCGTTTTCCTCGTAGGCGCGCGTATGTGATGTATTGGGGCGGGAAGGAATAAAAAAAGCAAATAATCTGAAATAAATAAATCCTTCGCAAACATTGTCCAGGTTCTTTTCTTTCATTCCACAGCCTTCAGAATAATTTTAGGGATAGTTCTGCACAGGAAAGATCGAACTTCGGAATGACGTATGTATACGTCCCGGGAAATTAACGTTTTGACTGAGTGAGATGTTCATATACGTTGGTGGCAATTAAGAGGTTAAAGTAGTTTCGTAGTTCGAGTATTGAAGTATAGTATTATTGAATTTAATACAATGTTATTGTATGAGGGGGGCACGATGAAAATTATGATTAAATACTGGATCGCGAATACTGAAACTTTGAGAAGCATTGACTTAGAAGGTCAGCATTTCAAAACCGACTTTGAGATTCAGAAGGCAGACTTGACGTGTTTGCACAACCTTTTTGATTTCCTTGATGCTGATTTCGAAGGTTTGGGGTACCGATGAACAAATGCCTCAATAATTATGGGGACTACTTAAAAATACACAGTACCCTAAAAATTTCATAACTGCCGAATTTTTTTTTTTTTTTTTTTTTTTTTTTTTTTGCATTTTCTAGTGACTTATATAATTGAGAAGCTTGCCACAAAATTTTAGATTTGTTTAGCAAATTAATTTTTAAGATACTTGAAGTCTTTTGAGCTATGGTTTTGGTTTCGGTTTCCTTTTAAAGCATTTTTTCACTCTTAAATTGAATTAATTAAAAATATTTTTGAGCTTGTAGTGTGAAATGGATATTAATTCCAATCTACTTTACTAAAATCATTTCTGCTTGAATATGTTTTGAGTTTTCATAATTAATTAATTAAGATTAATTTCATGGCCAATTTTTGCTTTAAAATTAGTTCATATAACTTCTCTCTTTATCATTAATTTTTCTTGTTGAGAAAATGTCAACGCTAAAACGTTCTCAGGTTGCTATACGTTACAATATTTCGAAGAGATGGATTGCTACTGAAAATGATGTATTGAAAAATTAGTTCTCAGCTTGTAATGCAATTAGACATCCGAATACAAGTATTCTGAATTCAAGTACTGCAGATAAAATTGATTATTTACTTGATGTACCAAACTAAATTATACTAAACATATTGCAGTACTATATTTTAGTATTTTAAAGTCATACGCGACAAGAGCTAAGACTTTCTAAACTGCCACAATTCAAAACTGAAAAAAATTAAATTTTATCAACAAACCTGCCTATTTTTAGCTTAAGTCAGTATAATTATTTTTTTGTACATAAATGTTTTGTGTTTCAAAACTTAAGTGAAAATATTAGGTTAAGATTAGGCTGAATAAACAACAAATGCTATCAATATTATGCAAAAATATATCTTGAATTAAAAATATTATTTTCAGTCAAATTTAATTATATTAGATTTATCATTAATTTTTCCTGTAGAGAAAACACCATGGTCAAAGCGTTCTCAGGTTGCTCTGAGAAACAATATTTCGAAGAGATAGAATACTTCTGAAAATGATGTATCTAAAAATCAGTCTTCAGCTGATACTGCAATTAGCTTTCGGAAAGCAAGTATTTTGAATTCAAATGTTGAGGATATAACTGAATATTTCTTTGATGTATAGCAAACTACATTATACTAAACACATTGTGGTTCTATATTTTAGTATTTAAAGTCGTACGACAAGAGTTAAAACTTACAAAACAGCCCCAATTTAAAACTGAAAAAAATTACATTTTATTCACAAATCTGGATTTTTAGCTTAAGTTAATATAATTATTATTTTGTACATAAATGCTTTTTTGTTTCAAAACTTTTGTGAAAATATTAGTTTAAGATTAAGCTAAATAAATTGTCGTCTTAACAAATGCTATCAATATTATGCAAAAATGTATTTTGAATTAAAAATATTATTTTGTTTTAATGTAGAACATACATTGGAAAATGACGTATTAAAAAATTAGAGCTTTACGGGCATTATAAGTTTTTTTATGACTTTGCCAACTTTAAATATGTTTTTCTCACTTTCAATTTTGAATGTATAAGTGTTTTATAACTCCTATATAAGGCCTTTTTCCTTCTGTTCAAGATAGAGACTTGAAAATTTTTGTATATACTCCCAAACGTATGTTATATAAAAATCAATATGGATTTAGGGCTGAGATTTCTAGTTATTTTTCTAAAAAATGTAAATTTGATATTTGGAAAATGTTCATGTGTTTTCCAGGTTTTTCTGAAAAAATAATAAATAAAAATCAACAAGAGAATAGATTTTCAAATCCATACTAACATCTGTTTGCAATAACCTAATAAATATAAATAAAATTCTTAAAAATGTTTAAAAATTGAGTATTGTATGAGAGTTTGAACAAACTTCAGAAATTCCTAGTTTCTTAAAATTGTAAAATAATGGCTAGTGAAACTGACTTTTTACTTACAGAATCAGCTTAATAACATACTCTAAATATAAAACATAAATTATTTTTACTGTAACTGTTTCCAAAATCTTTTTTGAAAAAGGGTACTGTGTAGTCTTAAAGAAGTAATATGTACTTCTGGGGCTTTCCACTTAATTTATACCGTAACACGCTCCTTTACTTAAAAGCCTCAATTTTTAGTTTTTAGGTGTCTGTTCGTCGTATAACGCACACCCTCGTTTTTACGAAGAATTCTGAAATGTATGCGCCCAATGCTTTTTTGCGTTGAAGTCATTTACACGTGGTATTATTCCAAATTTTAGAAAAAAAAATAGTTTACTTCTAGAAATGTAACTCTTAAAGTTCAAAACAAACGTCTCATTTCTTTTATAGAAACAGTATTTCAATACATGCAGAAGTCTAATTTTTTTCTATGGTCATATTGTTTTATTTTTAAAGCTGTCATTTTTACATCCCACGTATAACGCGCATCCTTAAATTTCGATCTCATATTTTGTGTTTAAGTGCGTGTTATAAGCTGTAGTTTTCGTTATATATATATATATATATATATATATATATATATTTCATGAATGAAAATTTACACTTAATAGTCTTGTTACCTTACTTTTTGAAACCCCCACGTATAACGATACATAAATCAATACATATTGAATAAATGTACTGCTATATAATCATTTCTAAATAGAATGTCACTTGATATAATTACATATGTAGCAAATTCTTTATTTTTAAATCAATAGTCCGTTATGCATCTTGTGAACTCTTCAAACTGTTTTTTTTAAGTACGAGATGAGATCTGGAAAAGAGTTTTGTTAGAAAAGATTTAAGTTATGTTTGTAAGGAAGAATTTTTTTTCAGGAAGAGCTTAGGTGAAGTTTGTAAGGAAGAGTTTTGTAAAACAATAAGTAGTCTTAGACATGTGTGAATTTAAGCTCAGCCTTCGAAATATGAAAGTGAATTTGGAGAAATTCTATTATCAATTATAGCATATTATGCTATGTTTTAAGCTTTACTTATAATTAAAATTCTTTACATTTAGGATACTATGAGAGAACAGTATGTAACAGATATTAGGTTTTGCTTCTCACTTTTCTTTTAGCACTTACAAGTTAGGACTTTTGACCCACATGAAGGTTTAAACTAAAAGAAGATATTGTTATTTAATTTGTAACAACTAGTTTTGAATTAAAAATGTGCTTGAAAGGTCTGATTATACCTTTTCTCGTCTGAAAACAATATATTTCGGTCAAGTAATAGATGTTTTCGGGTTTTAATATACACGATTTTCAAAAAGCAGCTAAGCGGAAAAAGTATTCCTTGGTTGACTTTTGAACCACTCATATCATTTTTCTTTTGGTTGAAATATTGTCCCTCCACCTTTTACATGTAAAAGTGTGATTATTAATATCGGTTATACATAGATGTAAAATATATTAAACTAATTTATATAAATGAAGCACAAAAGAAAAATGTGCTGAGCACATATATGAAAAGAAATCTTCGAATAATTTTCAATCATGCACTTTTAAATAAGTTTAAAAATTACATATAAAATAATCTTTTAAGCGAATCTACCACTGCATGCTATTTATAGAGGCGAATCAGATTTCAATAATTAATCAAAAAGTATTCCTTAAGAAAATAATGAGAAATAATCGCAATGCATTAACGATGACTTAGATAGCTTACTTTTGTAATTTGTCTTTAGGGAAGAAATTATTAGAAGATGGCCCGAAGAATTGTTATTTACGTTCGGTATAACTTGTGACTCATTAAAATGTCATTAACTGAAAGTACAATCGAAAACTCAAATAAAATATCATAAAACGGGAAGTCATCATCTAATCTTTATTTCACCGATTTATTTTATTCTTAATTTTCTTTGAGATAGTATATGATTTCTAATTCTTTGAAATAATAGAATATATGAATAATATTCGATACTAAATGTCATAAATCATATTTTAACGACTATAGTTATTGATTATAGCTTTCCAATAGCGAACAAAAAAAGATTTAAGTAAATGTACTTTTATCTAAAAAGTGTGTATTTGTTCCATTTTTTTTAAAAATTATTTTTATTCTTCTCGGTATAATTGTTATGAAATCTAAAGGAAAAGTGTAAAAGATGCATGATAGAAAAGGCAAACATGTGCAAGATGAACTTAAATAAATTATTGCATTTTCCATCTAAGTTTTTATTAAATATAGAAAAATATGATATAATTTGATAAAAGCGTAATAAGTAGTAACTCTTAAATTTTTTTTTTTTCTTTTTGCTTAAGTTTTATGAAATATACTCAAAAAAAAAATATAAATTGTGCTGATTTTGCCTCTCTTAAAACGATTTTTCTGATTAATTATCGAGATGCATTTTTAGTTGAATTAGAGTGAGAACAATATTATTAACTATAAATTAACGTTTCAATTAATAAATTATACTAAATATTTAACCACTATTTGCTAGGAAAATGCCGATCGGTGTACAAAATTTTACCAAATATATGCTCTCAAAATATCTAATTTTAAATGATAAATGAAGTTTTATGTAATATGTAATTCCATTAATAATTCGTTAATAATAATCACTTTGTCATCGAAGCCCAAAGCTAGGAGATAGTGCATCGTGTTTTCACGCCACAGTTCTAGGTTTCAAACACCGGGCTGGGCAAGGTCGACTCAGCCTTTAATCCCTGCAGTGGGTCGATAAATGAGTACCAAGCTTGCTTGAGAACTGAGCACTAGGGGTTTCGCGTCAGACTCACCACTTGATCGAAACATCTGCTCATACGCCCCAGCGCCTAATGTCACGTAAGCTGAGATAGGCACAGTGGGCCTTGGCCCTCATGGGCTGTTGCGCTATTGAGATTAGTTCAGTTCTTTGACATCAAATTCTTTAATAACCTGAAAATATAATTTTTTGTACAGGAAACTATTGAATTAAGTATTCTATCTAAATTCGAGACAATTTTTCACCTTATGTTCTATCAAATACCTTACGTCTAAAAATATTTTAATAATTTTTTTAATAAAAAAAATTGGGTAGAAGAGGATTTTAGTGGATTAGACAGTTGGTTTAAGAATAAGGGAGAGGTGTTTGTTTTACACTGTCTTTTGAGTGAGTGAGTGAATATTAACGTCGCACTGTTCAGCTATACGAAGGCTTTTGGTGACGAACCTCGTAATTTTGAACCATGGTTAAGCGACGTGAACGACACCTGAGCTGGCACCTACCTCTCCTAACTACCACACCACACCAAAGGAAGGACTTTTCAGCTCTCGACTACTCGATCTGAGCTGGCCTCCAAACTACCACGCGAGTAATAGTGTTTTAGTCTGGACAGATTTAACTGTGTACGGTAGGACTTCAATGGCACTAAGTTTGAACTCATGATACGCCGGCCATGAGTCCGTTACCATGTCAACCAGGCTACCATGACCATACGTGATTGTGTGTATTATTTGTGCTTCAACGTTATTCACATCACAAAATTTTATTTGTATCACAATATCTAATAATGTTAACACAGTAAACTAATCACATTATCCTTTAATTTTGAGAAGAAACTGTTCTTAAAGGTAAAAATTTTTAATATGCTATATATTTTCTTTTTGTCAATGGTTAGCGACAGTATAATATGTTGTTAATTGGTTGGATCGTGGACACTTTGAGGTTTAGAAAAAAAAAATGAAAAATGGTTACATTTATCCCAATCACCTAAAAACAAGAAAATTTAATTAATTAATTTTTTTTTTCGTATTAGCCAGGGCTCAACCAGCATTATTTGCTTAGAGCTTTTAAGACTATCTGACTTTTATTGGTATCGACGGATCGCATGGGTGTTCAGGAAGCAATTAAATGGGGAAAGAACACTGGTTAATTTTTGAACCAAATATGTTTCTCGTTAAGAGATTGTTTCTTTCTCTTGAAATATCGAGCACTCTTCTGTAAATTTAAATAGGAACGTGTCCTATATTTCCTCTTTTTCCTATGTGTTTTACAGCAATTTCAAAGAAATTCGCTGCTGAAAGTTTTTCAGCATTTAAAATTGGGCTTTAGTTAACAAATATGAAAAATATAGCAATGATGATATATTTATATAAAAAGATATAGTAATATATAACAACATTTAAATATATACAGAGTTCATATAAACATTTCATTCGAAAATTGAGTTCGTTACATGAATTATTCCCAAGTTCAATTTATGTTTAAGTTATTATAATTGTTATAAGAATGAATTGGGATTACAAAAATATTTCTCAGAATGAAATATTAAATATTTTT
>BMAV01019196.1:211912-228698 GCA_019973955.1 Trichonephila inaurata madagascariensis
ATTGGGATTACAAAAATATTTCTCAGAATGAAATATTAAATATTTTTTTTAATTCAAAAGTACATAAAATTATCCGTGTTAGATCAATTTTATATTTTCATTAATAGGATTTAATTTATTTAAACGAGCATTTAGAATATTCCCATGTGTGTAAAAACAAACATTTAATACCGATTAAAATATTTAAAAAGCATTATATTTTCAAGATAACAAAACTGTGTTAATGCTCAAATAATAGTTGAAAAACTATTTTTAAAGCAGTTTTTTATTGAACTCTGATTCTGAGAAAAAAATTATCATTTTATTACTTCTTCAATATTAGCAAATTCTTGAAGAGAGCTTTATCTTAGAATTTACACGCAACTTGACGGTCGATTTATAGAAGGTCCCTCATAAGATGTCATCATGAAAATCACTTTCAAGAAAATAACAAAAAATTGGCTCTAATTATACAGAGAAAACCAATTGCTCAGAAACAATAACCATTAAAACTGAAACGACTTTGGTACGTCATGATTTATCGAAGACATTACAGTTCAAGAAAAACATTACTAAAGTGGGTATGCAGGAAGAATACTTACATGGTTGCCATAATTATCGAATGCATTTATTGTTACTACTCTGTTCTGGGATTCAAATTGAGAGACGGAAAAATATGTAATTTGAAATGAATATTCTTCTTAACCGTTGTTTAAAAAGATTCTAGATGAAAAAAAAAGTTAAATATTTTAAACTGTTTTTTTTTATTTATAAACTTAGCATTTCCTTCATTCCGGCCGATTTCATACATTTCTTTTAAAATTTGTATACGCACTTCAGATTTTTAAATTGGCAACATCAGGGCAAAAAAAAGTACAAAACATTTACTTTGTGTCCTTATTCAGCATAATAGGAAGAAAACATGGTTACATTTGTAGGCAACTTCGGGGGAGGTTAAAATATACGAAACACATAGAGCTCCCTCTCTTGGCAGCTAAAAAAGATGTAACCTATTTATTCATCAAGTTATACCGATCATTGATGAGAGAAATATAAAAACTATTCCATGCAGCTTCAAGTCACTGCAACATTTTTTAAATCATAGTGGTTGAAAAAAAAGGGGAGACGCAATTTTTATAAACAATCTATACCCCAGATATTTTCAGTAGGTGAAAAATCTGAGGAATGTGTTGGCCAGGAAAATAGTTGAATCTCTATGGTAAAATAGTCAGGACACCACAGGCAACATGCTGTTTAGAGCTATCTTGTCGAAATATGACGAGCCCTCAAAGATTGGGCACAAATCCTGACTTTAAGATCTGAAAAGTCTTTCTGGAGCTGTTTAGTGACCACGAGAACAAATAATTTTCGTTGTCGTGTACGCAGTGATTGACCCTACTATCAAATCAGATTCAAAACTCGCATGACGTTATCGAAACCGAGTTGATCACGTATGTACATTTCGGTGCCTATAGGTACAGATACGTACATAATGATTCTATCCTCAGAATCCGGTATTTATGTGGTGCCACTCTTGTACGCAGTTTTTTCGTGGTGGTGGGTGGTGCTAATGGGACTAGTCCTCATCTGGTCAAGTGAAACTAGACCAGATCCATGAGTCAATAAATCTGTACAAAGTCGAAGAACAGCAGGTGGAATGCAACAGCCTCCTCACAGGAAAAAACCCTGACATTACAGAATCAGCTGAGGAGGAAAAGGACTGATATTACATTTGGGGCAAATTGGGAAGCTTCTATTGCCACCCTCAAAATTCATGCACCTCAGGTGACCAGTCGAAAATCGTGAGAATGCCGTTTGATATAATCTGGAACCCTTGAATGATATGGTGGATCCAGGGTGTCTTTGAAAGTACCATGGGTGTACAAGAGGAACTACCCAGGTTCTACATATTAATTCTTTAGCCCTGGAGTAGATCTCAGTCGGTGTAAGGACCATGTGGTCTTCCGGATCCACAGGATTGCTGGTAGCCGCCTTCGCAAGGTCGTCCTCAACTTCGTTCCCGAGAAGGCCTACATGAGAAGGGACCCACTGTAGATGAATAGGGTGCCGATCCGAAAGCTTTTGAAAAAAGTTTAAGAATACTCCTACTGGTGCTGTCGCCGATAGATGGCCAATTCGATAAATGTTGGATGGATGATCGACTGTCTGTCAGTTTCCAAATTTCAGAAAAAGCTAGATCTCTTATGTAGTTAATAAATGAAAGACCACACATGATAGCTATTAGCTCCGTTCTAAAGACAGAAGCAAGGTCAGCATTTTTTCTCTAAAATTTGATGAAGCGGCCAGGTAGTTCAGTTAAACTCCACTGCCAGTAGTATTTGTCTCTCCCTTACTGCCATCAGTATAGATCTTGGTTGCATCCAGTGGAATTCCATCAATCACCTCCAGAACCAATTACCTTAGAAGTTCGGGGTGTTCAGACATTTTATTGACATTGGGCATTAAATTATAATGGAACGTGACCTCCTGCAATTTTTTCGTTGGGGTCACAACTGTCATTACGTCTCTATACTGCAGTTGTAAATGCAAGGTGCAATGATGGTCTTTCTCCAGACAGTCTGAGCTCCTCCGTACACTGTCACACTGTCCATGTAGATACACATAGCGCTGCAAACAGGTCAAGCTCTTAGCTCAAGGCGCATGATCTTGCAAAGCCGACCTGATAACATATCTGTCATCTTAAGCGTTATTGGCGGGAGGCAGTTGAGATCATGCAAAGCTTTCAGCATGACTTCTGATTCCATCAATTTGTTATTCCGGTCATTTGATATCAAACCAGTGTTTCGACAACACCAGCCACGAGTACGTGACCATGACCACTAAGCTAGTGTGATCATAATTTCTGCTAGAGATCTGTTGCAGTATAAATCATGACCTAAACAGCATACCATGTAATGATATATAAGAAATCGATCATGAATTATATTTAAATCTAGAGATCATGAATTATATTTAAATCTAGAGATCATGAATTATATTTAAATCTAGAGATCATAGAAAATTTGCGAAAAGTACAATGCACACAGCTTCCTAACAGGCAAATATTAGGAGAATCAATTTGAAGTCACTAAATATATATTTAAACCAATGATAAATGCTTTAAGCTAATTTTGAAGTTTTCTCAACTTTAAATAATGTTATAATTTTCTATATACATTTAATGCTTTAAGCTAATTTTGAAATTTACATTTCATAGTTTAAAAAAAAGTATATGAATGTGATTTTATATATTTAAGAATTAATAGCATATTATTTAATGAACATAAATAGTTTTAAAAAAATGACAAGTCAATAAATATTATCATGTAATCGTGAATAACATTATGAACCGTTTTAATTCATTTCTAAAATAATGAATTTTAAATTATATATGGATTAGTTTAATTACAGTTTTAGTTTATTATCAGAGGAATGGTTAAGTTTTACAATATTGATCAATCTCAATTTATGATGTTTGAGAAACAATTATCAGAAATAAAGATATCTTAAAAAGATTTGCTTAAGAAAAAAGCTTGACTGTTTATTACACAAGCCCTTTGATAGTAAATTACATTTTTATATAAATTTAATCTAAGGAAAGAGATTTACAGAAATACCGTGTATGTTTCGAAACATACCAAGTACTTTTAACTCTAACAATAAGATCGAAATTTACGGGTGTATGTTACACGCGAGATATAAAAATAATAGCTTTAAAAATAAAAAGAGAACACTTCAAGTTTCTTCGTAAAATTTATATTTTAAAAAAACTAAAAACCACACCTTTATTGTTAATCAAACAAAAAAGTAATAAAATAATTCTTAAAATAGTAATAAAATAACTAAAGAGAAATTAATGTTGTTGGGGTAAAAGCGAGTGGTGCTTTATATCAATTGTTATAATTTTTACTCTTATTCTATACCCAAAATGCTGAATTAGTGTAAAAATGTAGTACAAAGCACACCCCTTGCTTTTACCCAATGACATTAATTTTCTCGTTAATCCTTTTATTCTTATATTAAGAATTACTTTTTTATTTACTTTTTAGATCAATTAACCATAAAAGCGTGTTTTTTAGTTTCTTAAACAAAAATTAATTATTTTTATTTTTTTAGTTCGATCTACAATAAAGTATGTATTCATAGTTTTTTAATCTAGCATTTATATATATATATATTCATTGATGAATCAGTCTTAAATGCATCTTTTCTTAGAATCAGGAATACCCATTGGCCTCTTATCAGTGCGTTGATACGGCCTGGTTGTTGTTGTTTTTTTCACATACACGAGTCTTTTTTTTTCTTCTATTTCCATTTTCAGAAAAACAAGACAGTTGTTTATATTATAGTAAGAAATTGCTGACCCACTTTTTAGGTTTTAGGGTTTCAACTTAATCCTTTAGTAGCCAAATCTGGAAATAGTTATTCCTGATGATCCTGATCAGGACAATGGAACAAAATTATGAAATTATTGTGTTGTCATCGGTCCTTGACAAGTGTGTAAAACTTCGAATTAATTTTACCTTTTAAAGCGGGTAAAAATCGAGTTCAAAGATCCTGTTACATACAAGTGAAGCTTATAAAAGCGTGTTAAAAAAAGATGTGCGTTGTATAACGAATACAAGTAAAAACAAATATTTAAAAAGCAGCTTGAAATTATAGGTTTGAGTAATACGTAAGAATATATGGTAATTGTAACTATGCAAAACTCGTGCTTTAGAAAACGTGCACAATCAAACTTCTTAAAATGAAATTTGCTTTTGAATTTAATGCTGAAATCTCGTAGAACATATAACATTAGAAAAAAATTATAAATTGTCAGAGTTACTTTACTTCAAAAGCTTTCTTTAAAAAAAATATTTTATAAATCAAGTGGATCCCTGTATTTGTTTTCCATAATTATTTATTATCTCTAAAATTCAATATATGAAAATAAGACTGGGTTTTAATCTCTTTCACATAGAATCTTACTCAGAAACACACTGAACGAGGAATTACTATTGATGACCATCTGCTTTCCACGCAGTAATTAGTTACTTTCATTTTACATTGAAAACCGAGAAATTCTACCTTTTGAATCACTAATTGAATTAGTAATTAAACTTAGGTACAGTAATCAATCATTAGAGTAGTCGAAACAGATTGCGTCCATGAAAATTGATGATTTGCTTAAATTAATATTTTGCAAACAGCGTAAGCCTGAAGTACAACCCTACAATTGAATCCCCGCTTCCATTCACGTGATTTCCAAAGGAGATAAGTTATTGAATTTTTCATAACAAAGCGATATTAATTAAGAGAAATAGGTCTGTTTAATATATTTGTAACCGCTGAGAAGTGCACGAGAATTACCTGAGTGTTATATAATAGAATTCATTTGCAAAATTCCTGTATTTGACTAAGATTGACCGAAATATTAATGTAACTTTAACATTACACTACAATCGTACAATTGTGGTATTGACATAATTTATTTATAATTCTGTGATTTTAAAATTTATTTATTCTCTGTTTTCTTAATAAAATCTTTGGGAGAAAAAAGAAAAAAAAACAGATAATTTCTATCTAAGGAACATTGTAAAATTTATATAAAATATTTCTTTTACAAAATGGTTTTCAGAAATGTTTTGGTTGCTCTCTATGTATATGTATTATGAAAAACAATAATAATTTGATTTTTGTGTTCAAAACACCACAAAATGCTAACCATTTAATTTTTTGAAGGAAAATTTTAAGAAATCATGATTTTAAAATTCTACTTCTCCTTGGAAAAATTATCGTACATACGTGAAAGCTTGATTTACAAGTACGTCAAGCTATGTATAACAAGAATTTATTATATGGGTATTTGAAAACATGATTGATATTCGCAAAATACTATTTTTTATGGATGGTTACTGAAAATTCATTTAAAAATGTATAAATTCTAAGACAGTTTCTTATTTAAAAGAATTATTGCTTTGATTCAAAACTGTATGGAACTTTTGCTACATGTAATATTAGCAATAGTTAGAAAAAATATCAAAGCATTTTTTTGGTCGAATATAAAAAAAAACCATTGCATTTGAAGTGAAAAGAACTAGTGATTTTTTCTTTGAGATAAATCTGTTTAAAGTTTTCATTTGTTTTTGAGATGTGCATAAAAGCGATTATAAAATTTATCATAACTCTGGGTTCTTTTAGTTCAGGGTTTAATAATTGTGTTTGATTATAGAAAAATGTGTAAAAAATATGCTAAATACATTTGATTTAATTTATGACCCGTTTTTAATAATGAAATCGTACTGAGTCCCCTTTGAAAATAAAATGTTTGTTAGCTGCCAGTTTCAATTGAAAAGTACATTCTTGTAAATGAAATAACCTTATTGTCAGTCCAAATCTACGTAATATATTGTTTTATTAATAATTTCATCTCATCTTGAGTATTTAAGTTTATAAAATGTTATTTAAAGCATTATAAAAATCGTATATTTTTTTAAAAATATAGGAATTACACATGTTTAAATTTTTGTAAGTGTATATTTATTTTTTGTCTATATTTTACAGTTTAAATTTAATTGTTCTTTTTTTGTTTTTTTGGTAATTAAAAATTTAGAATGATTTATGAAACTATTTTAAGACCTTTTGTTAGCGTAATTAAAAATTGAATAAATATTTTATGCGCAAAAATACTAATATTTATAACAAATATTTTTTATTTTAAATAATTTAAACATCAAGCGTAAATAAATTATTAGAAAATTATACAGGCACTTATATTTATTGTATGATTTGTATTCAGGAAATCAGGAGTAATTTTGTAATGGTAATTACCATATTTCTTTCTGATGTCTATGTGAATAATTTTGCTTTAAAATATTTAGCTGCATTTAAACTCCGAACTAAATTTATTCCACAAAAATCATCGAATGAATATTAATTTGTCTCCGCTAGAACAATACTCGTGAGAAGATCCAACTCAAATTTTAATAATGATTTAAGTTTCTCATTGACTTCATTTCGAACAATCTCATTGCATTTACTTTGTTAACGAGACGTCCTCAAATCTAAATACGGAGATTCCAATATGAACAAATACAAAAGCCATCTATTCAATCCAATACTCGATGATAGGAATCGAACTTAACGGAAGAAATGCTCCACTGAGCATTAGATAGCCATCCATCTCTTAGTATTACACAGAAAAGGATTCATTAGTCCTTATTCAAGAGCTCGTCTTTTATTCCTATGCCGTAATAAAAAAAAGATATTTAGTAACTAGAGCCCTTTGTGGAAAGGGCCACTAAACTTTATACGTGCACTATGAAGCATCATTTGCCGTCAAATTGTTCGGAATACTAATCAAAAGCTGCTGACGTAGAGTGTAACATGAACATGTCTAGAATAGCAAGTGCCACTAAATGGACTTCTAAGCTGCGATCTTTTAAATGATGGTCAAGTACAGTACTATGATGATTGCTTTTTTTTACACATTTTCGTTCATACACGTATACATAATAAAAGATTTGGTAAATAAGTTATGTTGAACTTGTTCCAGTGGTGAATCTTTTTGGTTACATGGTGGTCTTCCTATTAAGCGATATTTCATAGAAATTTGTTATTTGTAACTGCTATTACACGAATTTTACATAGAGGAATCATTGTATAACAGTACAAAGTTATGTTTCATGAAGTGAATCTTAATGCTTTTTGTTGTAGTGTAACATATAGTAAAAATTATTATCTTGTAATGGGAAACCCACGACATTTGACCATTTTTTAAAATCTGTAATAAGTGTTACTCGCTGGATTCAGAATATCATTATATTTCAGATCAATAAGCTTTAAGTTCATCTTTATTTTAAAGTATACATTTTGTAGGTCACGTGGGTTTCAATCTTTTGATAGAGTTATGACAAAAATCCCTTTGAAACAGCTTATTCATAGTTTAAATGTAATCGTGAAATACAATTATCAAGAGATTTTCTAATTGTATCGAAAGTCAATCAATATCACGCGTTCTAAATTATCTTCCGAGAATTCGAATGTTTCGTGTGATAAAAATATTTGCTGTTTTTGTTTTCTTTCTAAATCAATATTTTTTATGAAACTCATATCATATAGAAGATGTTTTATAAAAAAGTGTGTAAAAGATAGAAGAAATTAATATTAAATACTATTTTGATGTTTATAATTAAAAGAAATGCATACCGCTATAAATTTTTTTTGCTGGATATTTTTGGATGGTTTTGAAGTTGATAATGCTGGAAAAAATATTAAAAATAATTCATTGTCTATTTTTATAGGATATTTACATTTTAAAAAATAAAATATTTCAAACTGCAATTATGTATATAGTTCCATGTTTGATGCTTGGTGACTTTATTAATAGTTTGGATCTAATATATATATATACCATAACGTCACATAATCGAGTGTTGAAACAGACGGTGCACGCTCAACATTTCTGTGTTTCTGTGAACGCTTTTGAATAACATGCATAAGTTAAGCCACATGAAGTCGATTCCTCATTGTGATACATCAATACGCAATCCATTAGAGAACATCTGGGTGATTTACCATGACCTTGCGACAAAAGCGCGAATTATTGTGAATATGGACTAAGATCGGTTTGTTAAGTAAGGTTGTGAACTTCGAGATTGGTCACAGCGTTTCAAGAATTCGGAGAACATTTCATACGAGGTGACCAACTGTCTGAGGATTTAGTAGTGGTATCCATAAGCAACAAGAGCGGAGGACAATCTCTACATAGTCGTAAAGGTGAAAAAAGACAGCGGGGAAGTAATTTCAAGACACGTACAACAGACAACTAGATGGCTGACATAGACGTTTATCATGGGCAGGAGATGTACAATGATGATCTTTTGCGTGATGATCAGTAAGTAGTCATTAACGCTTGCTCATAGGAACCGGCTCTTCTTATACTGCACAAAAGACAGGAACGGGAGTCATCACTAATTTGGTCAAAAACTCTTTAGAGATGAGAGCAGAGTAAATCAGACAAGAGATAGTGTACATTTTAAAAGAGTGAGAAAGAGTTATGACTTATCTAGCATCTTCTAAAGAGGCAAGCATAGATGTAGTGGAATTCTTGTTTGGGTGTATATCATTCTTAGCACTTCTATTAATCCTGACATCTTCCAAAGAAGATTAAAGAACATGCTTTCTATTGCATTGAGTGCATGTCCTCATATGTGTGCTATGATTCTCCATGCAACAGCATGGACGATAATGCTATTCATTGACATTTATGATCAGTGGCGTAACGTACATCCCCGAGACTCCCGCATTGCGGGGTTGCACAGGGTTCTAAGGGGCCTCAAAACCTGAATGCCACCAAGTACCTACCCTTTGTAAAATTCACTTTAGGACTCCAAAACCTGACTTTGCAGGGGAAGGGGCCCAAATGTTCTCCGTTACGCCCTGTTTATGATGGTAGCCACAAAGTCTGAAAAAGGAAATTTGATGATACTATATCCGAGAAAATTTGGTCCTAACCCAATGTTCCTGTATGTGCAGTAGCAATAAAAACCGCGGATACAAATGTAACTAACATAATTTTTTTATTTAAGCAGCTTTAGTTTATGGTTGAAGACTAACTCTAGCGGAACAATTGACTCTAATTTAATTGAAACAGAAGGGATTCAGGTTACTTGGAACTCAGTTTCGTCCACGCATACCGGATCAATAAATGTTTAAGATCTTTTACCTAAAAGAAAAATTTATGCCAATGGAAACTCAATCTGTAATATTGTACTAAGCAGCGATTCACTCAGATACTATTATGTTTAGGAATATTTCAATTAACTTTTTATAATTGCTTTTATTTGCATATTACTGTCCATTTGTGGGAAAGTGATATTTAAAAAATTTAAAAACAAACAATAGTGCCATAAAAAGAGATTAATACATACGACAAAACTTGGTGTATAGCGTGCATCGCCGTGTAACGTGCACCTATACTTTCAAGCTGCAATTTTTAATTTTTAGGTATATTCGCCGAATAATGTGCACCCCCTTTTTACAAAAAAACTCTCAAATGTACCTGAACACAATGTTCTTTTGTTCTGAAGTAATTTATTCGAGTGGATATATAAGCTTTAGAAAAAAAAATTGTTTACTTTTAGAGCTACAACCCTTAAATTTATAAGGAATGTCATTTCTTTTAAAGAAACAATATTTCGATATATGTAGAAGTCTAATTATTTTCTATGCTCATCTTTTCTTATTTTTAAAGTTCTCATTTTTATACTAACCGTATAACACGTACTTGTAAATTTTTTCACTTAATATTTAATAAACCTTTCATAAATAAATTTATTTAATTTAAAAAATAATTAAATGAATTGAAGAAAAAAAGTTGATCGAGTGGAATCGAACCCTAACCTCCAGCATAGAAAGTAGACGACTTACCAATCAAGCTACGAACTCGTTGCAGAAAATTAAAATTTAATTGTATAAAAGCTAAGCATGAATTTCGAAGCCTGATTTCTCCGAATTGACTGACCATTCGACGGAATTACATTGAGGGGTGAACACCCTAAAAGAGTACTACTATTACACCAAGTCTCGATCCCAAATGAATTTCCTTAGTCGTGCCCTCCCCTTGTTAGATTAATGATTGATTCCATAAACTTTCTGAAAAAGAAACGGATATCATAATTAGTAGCATTATATTTTATATTCATGTCATCTTACTAACAAATTAAAATTTCTGTGAGCCATTAAGCATTGTGTAAAGGTTTTGAAAAGCATTTTTCAATGAGCAAATAAATTCTTCGTCTTACCTTCTGTTCTTTTTAAGAGAAACGTTTTATTTCTTCCTTTTCTATCAAATTGTTTCTCCCTGTTTTTATTCTAAACTCTACCGGCTCAGGTGTCATCCTTATCACTTGACAGAGGCTCAAAATCACGAGGTATTTCACCAATAGCCAATATTACTCTCACTCACTCAATCATCCACGCGTTTTTTTATGAATTTTGTTTGTCTGTTGAACTCATTAAGACATCGCCTAATTAGCAATAGTAAATCGTGAAATGATTTCTGTGTCATGTTTTTAAAATAAGTTTGGACGAGTATTTAAAAATGCCGCATGCATTACCTGACTTTTTCTCTATTAGAGAACATTTCTCCCACACAGAACCTTAGAAAAATCTAATCAACGTTAAAATGCATTCTGTTAGTAATTAGACAAATAGATATTTGTTTCGAACATGTAGAATTAAAACTGTGATTGTAAATAACTTATTGATTATTTGTTTCAAAGTTGTGAGAATTAATTTCTCAATAACTCTTGTAAGTATATCATCTTTAAGTCAACGTATAAACATCCCAGTTTACCTTCACACTTTTCAAAATAGCTGTTTATCAGTAATAGTTTTGTGATAAACTTTTAAGAACTCTGGAAATTGAATAATGTCAACATGCAAGATGTTTAACTGTCTAGTTATAACTAGGAATTGCAATACCGGTATTTTAAGCCATTTGAACGATTTTGTAATGACGGTATTCACAGTTTTAAATACCACTTTTTCGGTATTTATTATAATTTTTTAAAATTGTCTCCATGAAATGTTCAGGAGTCCCAACATAGCAAAATAGTGTACGTTTTTGTTTTTATATCTCCCTAACGGGCTAAATTAATTATACTGGGAATACAAAGTTGCTTCGTACAGTTAAGAGAAGTGATAAAATATGTGAATCATCAGATGGCGGACGAAAACTATTCTATTACAGCTCAGAGCGATAATGCACATTCGCAAGATTCGTAGTTTTATATTCTTATCTGTGAAAAAACAAAGCTGTAGTTGTGAAGAAAGTGAGTAATATTTCAATATGTTTTTTAATTGGTGAGTTTGTTATTCACTTTGTCTTTGCATATCATACTTTAGGGCTCAAAATATTTTTCAGATTTATTATATAGTATGTACTCATAAATATTAACTCATAATAATGAATAAGAATAACTTTAAAGAACATAAAAAATCAATTTATAATACTTAGGTTTTGTTTCTTTATTATAAGATGAAACCAACAGACAGAATAGTGATATTTACACTATTTTTTGTGATTTAAATAAATAAAATGTTCCTTTACTTTTTTGTAATTCTATATATACTGTTATAATTTATAAGTTACACATTATTTTTTTGTGATATTTACACTCTCTAATAAAAAAAACAAAGAAACACCTGCGTTTTCTTTCTTTTTCTAAAATTTCTATTACAGGTATTAAAACCGGTATCCCGGTAATATAAGACCTAAAAAATACCGAATATCGGCACTAAAATTTTGGTCCAATATTGCAATCCCTAATTATAACAGTTAAAACAATTTGCTTTAGAACTTGAAATAAAAATAAAAAAAGTATGTTCGATTCTTTCATTACGGTCTGATTATATAAGTGGCCTTGAATAAAAATTCATTTTATCTACAGGACAGAACCTAACATAAAAAATGTTAAATCTTTCTTCATTTAGTGCTAGAACTGAAACTCCAGAATATTATTTTAAACCTGGAACATAAAATTATACTTTTTATATTGAACTACAAGAAGCATAAAAATGATCATGTGTATGATATTTGGTGGTCAGCTGTCAACGAAATCTGAATAGGTACAGATAGACAAAAACAATACTGTATTTCTAAAATACCTTTATGTTACCATTTCGTTGATGCAAATGGGAGTAATGTGGCAGTAAATTGCTGCTACGGCAGATTGTCGTGACACATCTGCAATAAAAAGAAGTTTAGCAAATCGTAGAAGAGAATCCCTGCCACGAAATTAGGGCATTCCATAAAATAAACATAGCGCCAAGACGATTTTTCCCCAGCAGTAAACTTAAATCAGAATGATTCATGCAATTCTTCTTACTCGTATGGATTGCGAAGACCGAAATATATTAGAAAGCTTATGCATGTGCGAATGACGGAAAATAACCCTTTTCGGTTTGATGATAAATGTTTTGAAAAGGTATTGTGAGATGAACTAAATATACGAGGATAAAAAGAAGGTGCATCTTTTTTTAGTATTATGCATTTTTTACCTTTATAGATAGCTAATGCATTTCTCCATACACATGAGTACTTCTGCTGAACCTTTTTCTGGGGAATATACCTAAGTAAAGACGGAGTTATATTGATAAAAATGGGTATTTTTGATCATCTGTAATATTTTTTTTTCAACTGCTGCTTCCGAGTAAGATTCTTTTGCTGTGGATTTGGATTCAGAAGAATTTGAATTTTTATTTTTTCATTTGCTTTTATGTATATGTATAGATATAAATACATTATTTAAAAGGATATCCTTTTGCTTGCATGTTTTCATAACGCAATGAAAATACGTTTCTCGCACAATTTAAAATAAAGTTTGAAAATCTTTGGAATAAAAACTAGTGATTTTTAAATCATGTCTTATCTAAAATATTCGCTCCAGTAAAGAATCTTAAGATTTAATTTTGTAAAAGATATGGAATTATTAACTTCAATTTTCTCTCACAGAATTCTTGTCCATAATGGTCTGGAACCCTCCAAGACATTGCGAATTATTTTTACTTAACCCGCCTAATAGATCATAACCACAACTATACCTCCCAAAAAACAGAATGAGCAGTGTTTTTCAAAACAGGATGATACAACCTTGCATCACCCACGCATTTGAACCAATCTGAAGAGTCTGACGGAAATCATATGATTCTAATAGCTTTCGGTTATCAAAAATAATAAAAGGTTGAGATCTCTAGAGCTAACTAAGAATGCTTTTGTGATTCCCTTAAATGTTCACGTGTTTGTCTATTTGTGTTTGTGCTGAAATCTTTATGTCACCACGCTTTAACAGTTTCTCAATAAAACTAGACTTCTAATTAACAAGATATTTCTTCCTCGTTTAAGCCACAACAGTCAACAAAAATCATCTCCTAATAATAAAATGTTTTAAATCTAGTCTAGTAATATTTCATACAGATAGACAAATCCGGTGGCGTAACGTACAACCCAGCATTGCGGGGTGCCCAGGGACTCAAGGGGTGGGGGCAAAGCTTGACAGACGCCAAGTACGCATTGGAGCTAGAGCCCAAAACCTGAGTTTGCAAGAGGGGGCTAATATTCTCCGTTACACCACTGGACAAATCGTATCTTGTAAGATTTACTTTTAAATAATGATTTATTAACGATTTTTATATATGTTTTTCAAATTTCGGACAAAAGAATATTTGAAAATAGTTTATTTTCTTGCTTTAAATTAAAAATCTAGTTGGCATATTCATAAATTAAATATCTTCCAGTCAAACTAAATTGATATCTTGCATTACACGTACCTTCATTTTACAATATAAACTCTCTCTTGTATTTAAAATTCTCAGTTCAACGGATTATTTCTTGATTCTGCTTGAATTAAAACAATCGTTCCTAGTTTTATATACTATTAATTTAGTTGGGAGAGAGCAGCCTGAGAAAAAAAATTATTTAAAATAATGTAATTTAGAATTAGCAGACCGCTTAAAATTAAAACTATGTTTCATATTCCTTGATTATAAAAACAATATCTAAAAGTAAAAAAATAAAAAAATCAACTAAAACGTGTCTGTGTTACTTGAAAATCTTTTTTTTTTATATATATATTTTAAACTACTAATTTAACAAATTTTCATTTTTCAAGAACAATTAATGTTCCAAATTTTTGAAACACGAAATTATTAAATTAAATTATGAACGAGAATTAATGATCTTAACTTTCTCAGAATATGTAAATATTATTCAAATGAAATGCATTTAATTTAAAAGTAAAACGGTGTAAGTGTTATGCGAAAGAAAATAAAAGGTATGCTGAAATAAAATTATATTACAGATATTTTCAAAACTTGGTAACGTGGAATAAAAATGATGCCTGAAGTCCAATCCTATTAATAATTCCTTTGGCGAATTTGAGAAACACGCTGAATATACATTGCTTATTCATTTCAATTACCAGCATTTATTCATGCATTCTAATAAACTGAGTCTCTCCAAATAAAATATACGAGCTTTGCGTCAACCATATCCCAGTGGTATTAAAAAATATGACTAATTTGAAATGGAGCGTCAAGAACGGTAAGAAAAATAATTAAAACATACATCTTGCAATAACGACGCAGTTGCTTCCTATTATGCGGTTCCTCGAATTTCTCGTTGCAGACTTTGGTGCTGTTTATTATTATTTTTTTTTGAAGAGTTTATTTTTATTTTTATGCTGAGGTAGCAAATTAGCTCGGCGCATTTTAACAGTTTGGCTAACAACGCCAAAAACCGTACTTTTAACTCCCTTACTCGGGTTGCCATTAATCAGAACAAATTCAAGCAAAAAATAAAAATCAAATGAACGACTTACATAACTTTGCTTCTTTTCCAGGCTTCGTCGCGAACTCTAGTTACTACTGTTCTACAGGGAAAACTGTAAACTGTGTTATTTTTTATGCGTATTTAGTATAAAAATGAAAGGGGACCAGTGGTATGATTCTTGCTTTTTATTATGTAAACACGATACTTTGAAAGGCAGAAACAAATTGTAAGCTACTTATGACTTGAATTCTGAACTATCTGGCAAACTTTAATAACACTAGGCTTTAGACATAAGTAAGTGAATAAATATATTTACTATTTTTATAAAACGAAGTTAGTACGTTGTAATATTAAACGTTCATGAGTTTCTTCAATTGAATAAGTAATTGAGCCATGTTTATTCTAGGAAATATATCTTCAGAATATTCTATTTATTTCAATTATAATAGTTTTTGACAAATTCAGCTTATAATTATATATAATATGTGAATATGTCATTCATGCTACGAATTTTATTCATAACTAGTAATTAATTCCATGCATAGAATAATTAAATTTTTCCTTGTATATTTTAATTCTGCAGATTATTCAGGATTTTAAAACATATTTCTAGGTCCATTAAATGAATTTCGGTAGCTCAAAATATACTGATTCTTTTAAACTTTTTTTTTCTTTCTTTTTTTTGTGAATTCTAACTGATCTTAAAACTTTGTGTTCTAAATTTACTACACAAAAGACATTACAATTTATAATTGAGGATGTATTTCACCTAAAACTACAGAGCATTGCCAACATAATTCTTTAAATTCTTCGGGATAAGTATTAGTTCTTTTTTTCAGTTCCTCAAAATAAAAAAGATTGTACCTCATAATATTCTGAACAATTTTTATTATAAAAAAATGCATCTATAATGGAAGTATATATTAAGTATTAAAAAGTTTGTAAAACTTTTTTCCCTTTTTTAAGAACTTATTTTCTGATTTTCAAGATATATGAGAACTTCTGAGGAAGTGCTAAATATTTTATTTTATTTTTAGTTAACGTCGCACATTGTGGCTACACTAGAACTACTGGCAATTATTATCATTAATAATAAATAATTATTATTTAAGAAATTGTAATGAAAATTAACTATTATTTAACTATCAAAAGAAATCTTAATTTTTTTAAATTTTCATTTTCATTCCGTTTCTTAGTTCAATAAAAATATCCAGAAAAAAAACTCTGAAAATTTATCTGTGTGGTCAAAAAAAAAAAAAAAATTAAAAAATGATTAAAATCGTACTTTTTTAAAAAAATTCCATTTTAAATAACTTTATTAACTATTGCATTATTTTTATTTTCTTTAAAGTGAAACGAAATACACGAAATAAAAAATCCAGGCTTGTTAAAGATTATTGAACGTATTTATTTTTCAAACTCTGAACTAAAAATTAGGCAAAACCAATCAATTCAAAATTAATGAAAAACCTCGAAATCTAATTAAGAAAC
>BMAV01019196.1:234743-248802 GCA_019973955.1 Trichonephila inaurata madagascariensis
TTGTTAACTTCATTGTTTGTTGGTAACTTTTCCTGTTTTATTTGTTCTTTATTTCTTTGTTTGGTTTTGTTTATTTCACTTACTTCTGTAAGATCCATGATCAGAATTTATTCTACGCTTAGTGAAATCTGTATAAAAAATAAAAACGTAAATAATAACATATTCCATAAGATATATTTGAAACATGATGCTAAAATCGATACTGATGTATTGGTTTCTTTTGCCTTCTTAAAGGCTAAACTGCAACAATTTTCAGCACATATTTTCATAAATGACAAAGAAACATTTTGGTAATGCTAAATTGGAGAATATTCTTATGTAGTTATTACACATAGTTATGTCGCCCATCCTGTATGGTGGCTATTACCCGCGGCTTGCAACCTAGTGTGTTCGGGTTCGAATCCCGAGTAAGACATGGTTGTATCTTCTTCAGGAAAGAAGTCATGGCCGCGGTAGCCGAGTGATATAGGTATCAGACCGTGGCTTGCCTTGTCACGAGTTCGAGCCCAGTACCACTAAAGACCCCCCGTGTAGGGCAGCAAATCACGTTAAATCTGTCGAGAGGTGAAATGTCCTCCCGTTGGTGTGGTGTGGTAGTTAGGAGAGGGGTGCCAGCTCAGGTGTCGTCCACGTCACTTGACCATGGTTCAAAATTACGTGGTCCGTCGCCAAAAGCCCTCGTGTAGCTCTACAGTGCGACGTTAATATTCAATCAATCAATCAACCCTTCTCGAAAAGAAAGCACAACTCACCCCTTGTTATATGCTGGGATCACATCATCTGTAATAAATTTGTATATTCTGTTGTATTGTATGCTTTCTGTTATTTTTCACTTGTATTTCATATGTTCCCACGATAAAAAACACACGTCAACAACAACAACACATAGTTATGAAACATAAGGATAAGATAATTGCTTATAGAGAAATTAGTTTCTATCGCGAAATTTATAAGTAAAAGGGGGGAGGGGATTCTCAGAGGAAGGGGAAAAATTAAACACATATGAGAAATCATTGATTTAACGGAAAAGAAAAACTAAGACGGAAATATATTTATTATACGTAGGGTTAAAATCACTACGTATGGTGAAATAATTATCAGTCAGAATATTTGTACAGTTACACTCACTTCCAACAGGTAAGCACGGCGTTCTAAATTATTAAAAAATGGACAAAAGAGAGAGTACTGTTTTGATCTACATCTCTCTATATGCTCCTTATGTTTATTCATGAAACAAAACAAATAATCACAGATAAAAATAAAATATATTGAATTTTCATAAATTATAAGATTAAGTAATATTTGCGCCATTAACAAAATGACGTTTAAATCCAAAACAGATAACAAAAACCGTCATTAATCGAGTACGTGAGCACCCCTCACCTTCATACAAAAAGTACAGCATGTGATCATGATTGTTACAAGGGGATCGAACACCGCAGAGTCCAGTAATTGTCATTTATACTGTAGGGCAGTTTCTGTATCTCTGAGAGTAGTTAGAGGTGGGAAACGTGTACATACAGTACAGTAGAGGGCATACCAAAACTTTTCCATCGGATTAAGGTCCGGCGAACGAACCGGTTACTTCATACCTGTAATTCCTTCACACTACGATGGCAGCTCTATGGGGACGCGCATTATCCCCATTTAAAATGAACAGAACACCAACTGCTGCAGCGTATAGTTTTACAGTGAGGTCTAGGACATTTCTATACCGTACAGATGTCGGATAACCGCGACTGTTGATGTGTAGGTTGGTGCAAGATCACAATAAACACCTGTCCTTACCATGATACTTCCACCGCCAAATACGTGATGTTCTCGGGCCGATTGCATGTACCTTGCTCCTTCCAGACCCTCACACAATTATCATCACATTATAGGACAAATCTGGTCTCATCTGCGAACATAACGTTGCCGTAATGGCACACAGCCCACAATTCACATGCTGGAGGCATCACTTTAATCGTGCCACTCTGGATTGGATCAATAAAAGAATACAAACTCGTAGTACCCGTGCGTACAGATCTTTCAAGACTAGCCTTCGACGAACAGTAGTGGCAAATATCGTCTTACCAATAGCCGCTGCAGCCATAGATGCCACACGTGTGGAGGGCAACTTTCGATTCCGCTTGGTGAAAACAGTAAAATATCTTTGCGAAGATCGTAACCCTTGTACACCCTATTACAGGATTACAGGTACCCGGAGAACTGTTTTTTTTTAATTGTTTCTATAATTGTGAAAGGACGGAACAATGAATTCCGAAAAAACGAGCTGCCTTTGTGATAGACTGTTCTGCTTCAATGGGTCCTACAGTCCACCCGCACTCAGAATCTTCCAAATATCTTCTGGAAGCCGTAGAAACACATCTAGCTTGAAAACAAATCGTATGAATGCACTAAACACATTTAACTCTCACTTACAATGCCGGCTTCTTACACAACAGCATAGTTTGCATATTTCTCAATGCGAAAAGTTCATTGGCTGTTTCCTAACATATTTCAATACTTCCTTCTACCTTTGCAGCAAGTATTAACTTCTTGAATTCTGATTGGCTTATTAAAGTTAATGTTTTCCTCTCCGTACTTAACTTTTGGAAATGAGTGTATGAAATGTTTGCTAGCAATAATAAAATTAAACATTAATTTCAGGCAAAAATCGATGTTTAAAGTTAAAGGTAAAAAAAAATTTTGGGTGAAAAAAATTATAAGGTATACAATTAAAGAGAAGAAACTTATTATTTTCCTACTTGTTGACGTGTGGAGGAGCAAAAAGTTCTTTCCCCACCTAAGGTTAATTTGTAAAAAAATGAAATAAATCATGTATTTCTGTTATTATTTAATTTATCATACTATAAAATAAACTATGGAAAACTTTTTGTATTTAAAGTTTTAAGTAGATTTTGTTGTTTTTGTCAATAAAACTTCAGGAAAAAAGATAAACAGCTAGTTAGAATCCTCATCAAAAGAATATATATATATTTATATTAGGTGCAGTCACAATACCTCACAAGAAATTTGTCAATAAGAGTAATCGAGTGTTCTCTCTCACTCTGTAATTTTTAAAAATAAAGCTAAGTTTATTTTCCTGAAAAAAGTTTTGTTTAAAATACAAAGAAAGCAATTTTTTTTTTCAAAGAGTTTTACTCAATTTAATTTAAGAATCAAATTTTACCATGTCGTTACTTTTAATTTACTTTGATAAATTGGTTATATATTAATAATTTGTTGAATGTAGGGGTTGATGAAACATCTCTAATACTTATTTGAACTTTCATCCACTAACATTGTTTTTTTACATTAAACAATGATCATTTTAATCCTGGTCTTGTAATTCATTAAGCACTTCTCTTAACGATAAACGCATTTGCAACATCTCCAGCTCAAATGTAATATGTTTAAGACTAAACATTATTTTTTATTTTTCAATAAGCATTACATATATTTTTGGTTAAACAAACATTTTGATTCCGTGTAATATTTAACTGTTAATCAGACTATAGCCTCAAATCAATCGAATAACTGCATCTTTTAAATTACCCGATGTGGAAAAGCTTAATTTGGAGCTTTTCCAAAACTCTTTAACCTTGCTTAAATCCCCCAAAAAATGCCAGCGTAAGTAAATACATTAAATTTTCGGATTCATCCATATTGTCATTAAAGAAAATATAAATCATTCTTACAAATTTTCAGAAACAACNTATTTACACACAAGACGCATTAAAATGAACTATGTTTACTTTTAGTCATTTCCACCATCATGATGCTATAATCTACGCTATTTTTCATACCGAACTTAGGCACAATTTATAACAGAACCCAAAAATGTTAATCTTCCTTGATAGAACGATGACTTACTTAAGAAGAGGATGCCACTTTATCATTTTATAAAGCTAAATTAAACTTTGCTTGGAACAACTCTAGGTATTCTTTACCCCTTTCTATATGCATCGCTTAATTTGTCTGTGGCTTTGGATGCATTTTAGAGACATGCCACGCTCCGCTGATGACAAACGAGCCTGTACGGAAACTTGACCCTGAATGTTGCGATGATTATAAAGATATTTGTCTGGTTCGGTGTCCTGAATATTTTATTATGGAATCAACGGAACCTAAGCAATACTTCGCTGTCATTAACTTTGTTTCAATCTGCATTTTCTAGGCGGTATTTCAAGTTTAGATCTGCGAGTCCCTTTGAAAGCTTTGAAATTAACGTAGAAATCGTGTACTTAATTCAAATATTTTCTTAATCTCATGACTCAAGTTATGTATATTTAAACAAGGTATTGCTATTCGATCGGATTTCTGAGCAAAGTTAAATGAAGTAAGTTAGAGTCTAATGAATATAAAATATGGTAAGCTTATTCGGAATGGTAGCAATTAGAGTTGGAAATTTAACTCTTTGACTTCTGTATTAGAAATTCTCTCTGAGTGTTTGTGTGTAGTTAAGGCTGCAGAATTTATTTCCACATTTCTGATCTAATATCTTAGATTAGATTAAAATATAATTGCTTGCAGAAGATAAACACACGTATATTCATATAGCAATAATATCAAATACTTTATTATTATTCAGAGATACCATTTGTTAGAATAAATGGTAATTTTAAATATTGTTTATATGCTCCTTTATTTATTCGTTGACTTTTAAATTATATATATAGTTAAAAATTTATAAAATATATTTAAATTGAATTTTTTTTATCGTTACGAATTATATCACTATATTTTCCTTAGTTACGGTACAATAAAGAAGATATATATAAATATATCAACAATTGTTTTTAAAACTATCATGATGCATTTGTGTAGCTTAAAATTCAAAAGTGAAATTTAACAGTTTTTTCCAATGCTCTGTCTCAAAAATTTCAAAAACGAACTATCTTTTTTTCTTGAAATCGGAAAGAATTTAAATACTGGGTACATTTGTAATGATTTTCTGTTATAAAAATTGTCATTTTTTGGATTTAAATTTCAAATGATAAAATCCATTGCATAAAATGTAAACATAATGCATAAAGAGAAATATTTATGACATACAAATTAAATATTCCAACAACTAAATTGGTGAAGTGCCTGTATATCAGAATCAGTTCATGGACAACAAGAAATATACTCACTGCCAAAGGATAAGCAAGCACGGAGCGGGAAAAGTTTATTTTAGTAAGCCTATCTGAATCTGAGAGATTGCAGTTCTCATCACTGGTAAGTGAATGTATGCAAATATATTATACAACGACTAATCACTGTTTCACATGCAAAAAATATGCCCTGACATTGTGAAGAATATTTTGAAGTAAAACAATCAATCACTAAAGTTGCTCTTTTCTTCTGTCATTTTATGGTCATGAAAACAATTTCAAAATAAGCCAAACAGTCTGCTTGAGACTGGTCATCCAAGGGTTACCACCCCGGTAGATGCTGGATGTATTGCTGTTGAATCTAAGCGTAATTGAAGAGTGACATCTATCCTTGTGACACATATGCTTACAGCATCCATTGGTAAAAGAATACTTTCCATTACTGTTACACACATGTATGAACTTCACTCCCAAGTACTACAAATTAGTGTTCTATCCGTCCAGTTCAGAGGAGCGCGAATAAAGTAGTGACGTCAGCATGTAATTTGGACTGTGTCTGAATGAGTCAATGTTACTTTCCCAGATGAGTTAAGATTTGTCCAGGAGCTGGATGAAAAGTGAATAAGAATGCGGAGAGAATAAGACACACGCAATGGACTGTAGAACTGTATGCATTTCGAAACGAAAGTATCTTAGTTTATGCAGGGTTTGGTTGGGATATTGTCCGCTCCGTACACCTATAAAAGGGAATTCCGCGACATCTCTATAGTATTGGGACAAAGTACGAGAACCCACTGTGAGATTGAACCCTGCAGCAATGTTTGTCCTGCTTTCGTTTTAATAGATGATAATGTACACCTCCTTAAAGTTCACAAATACTTGAAGAGTGAGGAACTTTCACATATAGACTGGTTAACGTACTCATCCGAATTTAATTTCGTCGAAAATGTTTGGGATGTCTCGGCCTTTCTTTCGTAGAATTGCAAACTTCTTTGCAGGAAGAATGATGATTACGCGATTCTGTGATGGTTAAGATCCATTCATGGAACATGAAGGGATGGTCTGTTATGCTATCCATGTTGAATTTATTTGCTTGTTTTTTAATTAAACCTCATTTTGTAATTTTATAACTTATGAAAATGAATATTAGTTCCAATTACTTGTGTTATTCCATGTATGAACATAATTACTGTTATTGCCACATTTCTTGTTAATTAAAATTCTTTTTGGAGAAAAACCCTTCAGGGCTCAACTGTTGACAATGTTGTGTAAAAGTTAATATGATTTATTTCTTAGAATATAATATACAATAGCGGTAAAATTATTTTTATATAAACTTGTAATTCGTCAAGAAGTATGTAAGTAATTCTGTTCGTAGTTACAAATGAATGTAAGCAGTGAGTAAACAAAAGAAAAATATACAGATAACTATATTGTAATTTAATGGAAATAAAAAAAGCACAAACACACAAACAAAACCCCTTCCAATGTATGTTTTTTTTATTTTTTTATTTATTTATTTTTTTTAAAAATAATTATTGAGGATGTTTGCAACTAGTAGTAGCAGTTTATTGATCTTTAAGGAAATATTTTTAAAGCTTTTTGTAATATATTTTGTACGAGTATGCATTCTTACTTATTCTGCTTTCAATAGTTCCTAGTCTATCACTCAAACTTTTCAAAGTACATCTGTAAAACTTTTAATCACTTTCCATTTACAGTTATATGATATTAGAAACGTTTCAGAATATTTAACTCAAAAAGAAGCTATTTTTGTAGATCATAAATATTATCATGAATGCTGAGAATATATTTACTAGAACGAAAATCAAATCGGTAATATACTCGATTAATTGAAAAGCCAGATTAATTATACCCCCCAGTTAATGAAAATTTGGTTTCACATGGAAGAATTATGAATGTTTTCTTAAAAAATCAATTAGAATATTTATTTAAATGCTTTTCTCTATTAGTGTTTTGCATAGTTTTACACTTGCTTATCGCTACTTCTCTGTAAATCTAAGATTCTCTGTTTATGCTCATATTTAAGTGTGCAAAAGCCTGAATATAACTTTAATAATGAGTAAGAGTTTGAAATTGTTGAATTTATTCTCTTTAAAAAAACTTGAAAATTAGAATCATAAGTTTTGGAACAGAAATAATTTATTCCTTAATATGTCTTTTCTGTTATTCATTCCCTAATGTTTGATTTCTGTTATTTACATGCTTTGCATAAAGAAGACCTTAAGCAGAAATCCTTTGTTAAACTAAAATTCTTTCCAAAAGAGTATAATTTGTTGAAATATGTATAACAATTCAAATAAATTTTACAAATAGTTTATTATTATAAGATATAAGAAATAACTTTATCATGCACAGAATAGTTTTAAATCAATTATAGTGTTTTCACAAGTGAATGTCATTTATCACAGATTTTTAAACAGTTTTCTAAATTTGATTTGTTGTTCATTGCAATAATTATCGTGAATTACTTTGTTTACATAAGTTTTAGGTACAGAAGTTGATGCTTCGTATTTTGTTTTGCAATTATAATTGTATTTGCTGACATGCAAAGACACACACGCACTACACGCAATCCACTTACTTAATGACCATTTTCTCATATAATAACTTGCATAAGTTTCCAACTCAAACTTATGCATTTACGGTTAATAAACCAACAATTATTCTTTTTCAAATTTTTGTAAAATTTATATTGGATATATATTTTATAATTGATCGTATATTTTCATTCTATTTTTACTTAAAAAATATGAATGTGGTATCACTACTTTGAATTTAATTTAAAAGTAAATTTAATGTATTTACTAATCATTGTTTTTTTATTATGAAAGCAAAAGTTCTTTAATTCATAAACTATAAATATTTTATATGCTAACAAATTTATTGCATACCCAGTCTCCTACATGATAAATATGCAAAATATAAACAATCACACAGTTATCACATATTTTTCAAATAAACACATTACTCAGAAATTATTTTCAAATAAATATTAACTTTAAAATGCCTCCATGTTTTATATAACTGTTATTAAACAGTCAAAATTTAACCTAGACCATGACAGTACAACCATTATTTTACTTACTAGTGATAAATCGTGTAAGAGACCAATTCATATACATTTCATACACTTTTATTTTGGATTTAAGTACTGAATTTTTAAAATCAGGCTCTTATACCTCTCACAAAACAATATTCTTCACAAAAATTAATGCTCTTTACAGTACAATATTAAATGGTATATCTATAGGGAAAAAGTACCAAATGGATTAGTCTAACAAATAAGTAATTCTCGAAATATCAAGCAGTCTGAAAAAATAATCTGATAAATATATGTATCTGTTCGTGTGTGTAATACAGAATCAGATATTTTTAATCAAAACATTGTGTAATATAAGAATATTTATCTCACTTTCAGAGCCTTCTAATAATCAGCTCCCAAGAGTAATTCAAGAACCTTCCGTCTGGGAAGTATGGGAAGGAAAGACAGCTCGTCTTCCATGTGTAGCTCATGGTCATCCATCGCCTCAGTACTATTGGTTCAGAGATACGGGTGGACAATTGACTCTCATGGACACTGTAAGGAAATTCAGTGTTGTTGATGGAACATTGGTCATCCATAAAGTATCTGTTGCAGATAGCGGGAAATATATTTGCTTTGCTAATAATAGTGTTGGAGAAGATAAAGTGGACAGACTTCTCAGGATACGGGGTAAGTACTTGACTGTAGTGTAGTGTATATGGGTAATGTGTGGACTTAACGGTTTACAAGTAATGCTTATAAAGAAATTTATTAAATAACGTATTAAATTGTACCATAAACTTGAGAATAATTAATATTAATTAAAATACATATTAAGTATTACATTAAGATTATGATTCTAAAACAAATATGCATCCTAATTTTTAATAGTAAAAATATTATACTTGGTTTGTATATTGTTCAATAAAAGAGTAATATTTGGAGCTTGTATTTTATATTATTTTTCAATTCCTATTATTAGCTCACACTCTCTCTATACATTTTTAAGTATTTATTTATTTATCTTGGTGGAATCTTCAAAGAGCTCAATTGAGCTTAAATTTTATATACATAATTATTTTGGATGGCAATGCAATAATTTAATTATAATTAATAAAAGTTAATTGATTAAAACTAATTATTTAAAGAATTACAAATACAACCACGTCGGCGACTTAGCGACCCTTTTGGAGACTTGTGTCAAAACTTGAAAAGGTTTTTTTTCTCGAGATTTAAAGCATTCAGTTGAACTGAAATTTTATATACACTATTGTTTTGGATGACAATACGATACCTTAATGACAATTAATAAAAATTAATTACTACTTAATGTTGTGTGTGATTCTGTCATATGTATGAATTAATATATTTATATTAATTGTAACTATTTTTTAAAAAGTAGCTAAAATAATATTTTTCATTGTTGATCTAAGTAGAAATTGACTTGAAAAAATTTATTTTATAGTACTTGTTGTTCCTTCGTTTGTAATGCTCGATACAAATACTAAACCAGTAAAAACGCATTAAATTTTGTATGTAACAAATTCTACGTAGATTATACATTTAATAAAATTATGATTTAAAACTCTACGTATTTGTATTTGTCAATTAAATGTCAAACAAAATGAACATGACAGAAAAGTCATTGAAGAAGATGGACGACTTAATTTGAATTTTACATATATTTCATTAAAACGCTTAAATAAAAATAACACAGAGATACTAAATGAAAAATTCAATAATTTTAATTTGTGATGTATGATTAATGAGTTTTTGATTGCTTATTAAGACGAAGGACGTACTGAGAAATCAATAAGGAAGCTAACATATCCAAGGAAAATAAATTGAGATCTGCATATTTCTTAACTGACAATGAAAATTGGAAGCTATTTAAAAAGATTAATTGTTTCATAAATGAACAAAATATTACTAACGATGGGATGTGTTAAAAAAATGAAATAATTAGTGTTTTTTGTTGTGAATTTTAATAACTGTTAACGTAAATTTTATGTGTAGTATATTTAAAAATCTCTTAAAGGTTGAATTAAATTGCTCATAACTTTCTAATTTAAAAAAATACAGTACATAGAAATTATGTTTATTTCCTGTAAATATTTATTTCTACACAGCAGTAAAAAAACAATAATTTTGTCTAAATTTGAAAAGAAAGACGTAGACAAATATATCAGTCACGTAAAGTTAATTAATCAATGGATTAATAAAATTGTTGTACTTAACACTGCAGGAGATTTCGAAATTTAAAAAGGAATTAATTTGTAGCATTTTCTTTACTAATTTAACTGAAGCGAGAAACTATTGTTAATAACATATATGAATTTTTACTAACCATTTCGAAAAGGAAAAAGCTTTCTTGGGTTTGATGTTTACGTAACTTTATTTTTAAACATATATCTTTTATATTTTATGTAAACATTAAAAACAAATTTAAGGAATGAAATATTTAAAAAAAATATGGTGTTGAAAAGTTCTTCCTTGTACAAGTTATTCTAAATGTCATATCTTCAGAAATGTAATACATAATAGTAAAATGTTATATGTGTATACAAAGCTACTATTGCAGAAATTATTTCTTTATATGAAATATCGGAAGATTTCTGTAAATATAAAATAAGATTGAAATATCTTCGGAAAAATATCTGAGTAAGGTACTTCTTGCAAAATATATAAAACGCATTATTAAAATAAATATAATATTTTTAGAATTCATCTAATATTTGAAAAATAATGCAACGTATTAAACATTTTAAAATTTAATTTAACTCAACAAATCTTAATTTGAAAATTTATTTAAATTGAAGAGTATTCACAAATTTAAAACTTTCAAATAACTTTTTAAAATAAATTGATAATAATAACCCTTGCTTAAACAGTAGATTTAAAAAATAAATATATATTATTTTCAAAGTAAAAGATTTACAGTGATGCAAAATATATAAATATGAAAAATCTCTTTTTCTCCAACGTCAATAACTTTCTGCTTCTACTTGTATTTTTATGCATCTTTCGAAACTTACAATGTGGAATAAGTTTCAGGTGAATAATTTTTTGAAGGCTACATATTGAATTTATTGAAGTAGAAAATTATGGGAAGGAAGAATTATAAATAAATTATATATATCAGGATCACTAAAAATTCGTTTTCATGAATATATCTAGGTTTGAATAATTACTATGTGTATATGTAATATTTTTGTTCATTAATTATTTACTTTGAAGCAACTCTTCCTATTTATTCCAAAAAGACTGAGGAAAATAATAATTTAATGAAATATGCTCTGTTCTTTGTGAATACATATATACATTGTAAAAATATATCTACTGTACAACTACAACATTTTTACAACATAGTTATTTTTCCTTGTACTGTTTTTACTATTTAAGTAATAATTTCAAAACTATTTCTGATACTTCTGAAATTACTGAAGTATCAAGATCGGAAGATTTTTGTTTTCTTTAATTTTAAGACACTTTAATGTTTATAATTGATCATAATCTGAGTGTCAGGAAATGGCTGGCACACAGATTATGATCAATTATAGATTTAATAACTCGAAACTATTTACAATATATACATCAGGCTTTTAGTTCAGTTCGTCATTAGCAAGTAAGGTATTATCGTCTTTGTCTTTAACGTCTTAATCCATGCAAATGGCGTCTTTGCTTTCCATCTTTCTCAGTCCATCATCTCGGTCATGCCTACGTCTTCCTTCAATGGCGTCGTACCTCTTCAGCGTCGTGGCAGAGAAGTGCGTCTCTCTTCTCTGTTTGAGTGTCTAATCACTGGTGGGCTCCTAGAGCACTCACTGAGCATACTCCTAGGAGTTAGTGGTGGGGCTCTGCAATAGCCGCCGGCAGCGGCATCAGCATACTTTATGTATTATTTAATCAGCATATTTTTTGTAGTATTCAAAAGTATTCTTTTAATGAATAATTTAGCATCTTTTTTTTTAAGAAATGTAAGATTGCCTCACTAAAAATATATTTTTTCCTAATTTTTATTCATATTATTTTCACAAAAATGGTCTAAAATGTAGAATCATGTAATAATGATTTGTTTACTAAAACAACGTTAAAAGAGTAATAAAAGAGTAAAACACATTAGTATTATTATTCTTCATAACACAGAAAATTTTAAATATATATTATACATAAAAAAAATGACACACTTTGAAGGACTTACCTGATTACAAAGAAGTTCCGTATGCACATTACTTACGATAGAATATGCAAATGATTAACAGTGACTAATGCTGGAACTTCATCACATTGCAAAAGAATATCTGGATGATATAAAAAACGGTGAATATTCTGATACTGATACATAACTCTCATGACAATGCCGTCCCGTCAATCTACGTGGTGTGTACGAAAGCTTCTCAAACATACTCTCCAGCATTTTGATGCCCAACATGCAATTAGACTAAAAGAAGCTCGATAAAATAAAAAGATAGCTCAGCATTGTGTCGGAAAAATAGTACCATTTTAACCCTTTATCTACCAACGGTACTTATAAGTACCAATCACTTTAAAATTACATAAAATAACCATTTTTACGAATATTCTGACGATTCTTAACAAGAATATTCTTTGAAATCCACTCTTGCAAGATATATGGCAGCACGGGTTCTATGATGAGTATTTTAGAGGGGAAGACGAAGAGTTTTATGGCAGAAATTGCGTTTTCGGCTGACGTCATTTTCAGCGGAATGCGAAGATTATCATTTTTGTCCGGAAAAAATAGTTAAAGTCAAAATTTAAGTTTCTTATTTTTTTGTATGTTAATGAAGACCTTAAAAAACGATTTGACTATTTTAAGTAAGCAGTGTATATAATTAATTTTACAGTTGAATATCTTTAATTAATTAATTAGCTCTAACGGATTAAATTTCAAAAGTTGAGTATTTTGTTTATGTATATGCCTTAATTTTTAATGTAGGGAGCCAAATTAAAATATTGCATGAAAAAAACTGCAGTAAATCATAATGAGGTAAATAAAGGGTTAATAACTTTGACTACTAATACTGAGGCATGGTCATAAGGAGCGACAAGAAGGAAGCTGTCGACCGAGAGTGACCAGAACACTCGAAGAAAAGTTCACTCGAAGACGCCCCCAACCCCGGATGTATCCTTATGAATGATCCATCGCTTAACTGTGATATCAGTTACCCGAATGACCATCAACAGGCGACCCAGAGAACGGATATTAAGTTCACGGAGAACACTGCGCTCACTGACCCTCACTGTTGTACGTTTGCAGAGGGTGAAAGGTGCATTTGACTTGAAATAAAACTGACTGGCGATGAATTATTTCAGTGACGAGTACCGCTTCGAATCAAGACCCGATCAAACAAAAAGACGGGTCTAGAGGATAGGGGGGGGGGATTTTAACTATATATTCCTTCTCATAAAACCTGATAACAAATAATTTTGTTATGTTTGTCATTTCATTTGGTTGTTGCATGTGACATCCAAAAATAGAGATGCTACGATAAGATTCTAAAACCTACAGAATTGCTCTTTCTTTTACTGATACCATTTCAACAAGAAATTGCCTTGCCGCACATGGCACCCCTACTGTTTCCATTGTTTCTTCTCTAATACTTCTTAGCTAAGTAATCCCCAGATCTCTCTGTTTAGTAAAGTTTGGTGACGCTTGATCCCCGAGGAACAAATGACTTGAACCATTTTCGGAACTTGTATTGTAAGCAATCCAGAATAAATCATATGTCAGCTTTACAAATCAAAACCTAGCTGACCAATAGATTGTTATTAGGTCAAAGCATTATTGATTTTTTTTTCCTCTTTTTGCTATATTTCCTGAAACCCCATTGAATTAATTCCTAGTGTTCTGTTTTCAGTACATGTTCTTCTCATCTGCAAAATTTTATACCGTCAGATAATTCTTTGGTGT
>BMAV01019196.1:253857-272193 GCA_019973955.1 Trichonephila inaurata madagascariensis
TTTTTTTTTTTTTCAAATAATGTTTCATAAAACTTTGAACTTCAATATATGCTTTCATCTCCGTGTTTTTTTTTAAATTAGATCCGAGAAATTTATGAACAACTTTCAGATGTTTATTTTTCGAGAGAATCGGACATTTAGAGGTTCGTGATGTACTGCTTTATGGATTTATGTTTATATTTTGAATAAGTTGGTTCATTTTTCTAATATTTCCTTTATTCGTATTCAAGTTTATGGGATATCTGTCAATTTTTTTGAAAGTGTTTGAATTTTTTTTTAATGAAAACATTTGTTTTAAAATTCGCAATTGTTTTTTTAAATATAGCGAACATTTTTGTACTCCATGTTCAAATATTATCAATGATAGTAAATTGTAAGTTTTAGCGTATTTGGGATTGCATTTAAAACTTTATATGAATTTTTAAAGGGAATTATATATATATATATATATATATATATATATATATATATATATATGTCAGGTTTGAAAAATTTAGGTTCAAAATTAAGTAAGTAATAAATAAAAATAGAGCGAACTCTTTACGAGCGGGTAAAGATTTGTGGGTAAATAAGCCTATTTAAAGGTGGAGCGAGCACTGACGAGGAAGAACGCATACTCGAAAAGGCTTAGCTGGTGACTCCTGGTCGAATTGGTTGTTAATGTTCTATTCGGTTGCGTGCCAAAGGGCCGCCCTGTTGGATTTTATGTGATTGAAGCGAAATAAAGAAGTTATTATATAGAAGGATGCCTTCCTCATTTTACCAGCAGGCCTGAGGCCTGTCATATATATATAGGCTTAGCAGGGAAATTCGACCCGTCCCGTGCGTGCGTATCCTCTCCGAGCGGCAGGCCTGGGGAAGCGCTTATTTCTCCTTCCGCTGATCCTAAAAAAGCATCAGAGAGGGGAGCTTCATGTAGAGGGGCTTATGCGTGCTAAATTTGTTGTGGCTCAAGATCCTTATATAATTTCATAATTTTAAGAGGAGGTTGCTGGCTCAGGGGTCATCATCGACAGTGGTTCAAAACCTGGCCGTCGCCTATAACCCTTGTGTTACTTTATACTGCAAAGTTAACCCCTAAACTACTGATTAAAAGTTATGCTATTTGCACCCCAGTGCCACCGTTTTTCACATAGGCACTTGTATAAAGTATATTGCGGGACGGCGGAGGCTTAGAAAAGTAAATTTATCTTTAAAATAAATAATTTCTTTACAAACACTTAAGGTATCCGACTACCTTCGGAGCCTGGGTTTTAAAAAAGCGCATAAATGGATAATTGTCATGATATTTAGTATCCCTTAGATTAGAATACACGTATAAAATAGTTTTAAGGACATTTGGACAAAAAAATTATTTAATAACACTATTTTTTCAAAAAATTAACTTAGAATAACCTTTATTCAAAATGTTATCCTTTGGTGAAAAATGTTTCTATTATAATAATATTTTGCCTGTATATAGCTCAGACCTCAACTATGATTTTTGAAAAATGTACACTATTTTCAGAGTTACCACCAATTGAAATAATTATCGACGTTTTTTTTTTTCATAAAATTTCTCCCCTCTGTTGTCGTAAAACATGGATAAACCCACTTCTAAGTTATATATTTCAAAAATTCTAGTTGAGCCTCTGTACAGAGGTCTGAGTTATATACAGGCGAAATATTATTATAATAGAAGAATTTTTCAAAAAAAGGGGAACATTTTGAAAAAAGACTATTCTAAGTTAATTTTTTGCCAAAATATTGTATTTAAATATTTTTTTTTGTCAAAAGGTCCTTAAAACAGTTTTATACATGTATTCTAATTTAAGTGACACTAAATATGATGCAAATTATCCATTTATGCCCTTTTGCATAATCATGGTTCCGAACTTAGTCGGATACCTTAGTTGTCATTTTATTGTATTCCAAAGCTGCCGGACTAGTTTTAAGCAGAGCAGCACAATGCAAATGTACTTTGGAAAAGATGGATATATCTGTTCACGAATCTTAATGCATGGTGTAAGCCAGACATATATATACATGGATTTATATATTTTTTAAAGAGTTAATAAACGCATATTCACCCGGCAATGGAAATTCCGTGAAATTTTCAGCAATTCGGCCATATTCTTCGAAAACAAGTTTATCGGTAACTTTGGATGATAATAATAAACACCTTAGAATTAAATAACAATTTTTTATTCATGATTCTAGTAACAACAAATAAAAAATAAAGATTTATCACAATTAAATAATAATTTTTCTTTCTTTAATTCTGACACTATCAACTAAAATGATAAAATTTCAAAAAATATATTTGATTTTCTCTCTAGATTATTTGCATTATTTAATGATTAAATTGAAATATAAAAATTATGTTCAAAATAAGAGTTATATTTCATAGTAAATATTTACGCTTACTGTCATAATTCTTCAATAAATATTCAAGTCAAGATATTTATTGAGACGTGCCATATTTCATCGCGAGTTGCATTCACTAATATCTGAAATTATTTTCTCCTATTCAACTTAAACATAGTTTTCCTCTTGAGATAAATGTAAATTATAATGTTCAAAAACTCTAATTAAATACGCATTTTCCTTAGTAAGTAGATAATAATACGTTGTGTTAAGTGTTGGTGCAGATGAATTGTGAAATAAAATAAAAGCAAAGTAAAACAAATAATTACTTTAATAAAGTACTCTTATTCAGAAGGAGACTATGTTGATTTATATCCAAATTCTCATTCTGTCAGAATAAACCTATTTACAGAAGCCGTTATTCTTGGTAGTTTATTTTATCTTCCATTTTTCTCTTTGATGGCAAAGGAGCGAAAAAGGGATTTATTGGATGAGTTCACGACTTCGCGTTGATGCCAAATTGCGAGAATCTCTTTCTTCTTTTAAATTGATGTCACAGAACTCACATCATAATTTTATTGAAATGTAACATATTTAAAGTATTCTAATAATAAATCTAATTCAGTTACTGCAGAAAATTAAAAAGCAGAAGAAATAATTTTTTTTAAATCATCTTAATTAAGTTATGTGATGAAGTATTTGAAGGAGGAAAAACTACTGTGTATATTACTTTTAGAAAAACTTCGAAATCATTGAACATATGACATTACATGATATGATATTACAGAATTCTAAGATTTACAAATTACTTAATAATTAAAAAGATGATGGCTTCAAATGAAAACAAAGATTTAAAAGTTTTCTGGTCTAAAAATGTTTTTTAGTATTTTACAACTGAGAGAGAAGTGTCTAACATAGTTATGCAGTTTCAATGCATTTACTTATATTCGTCAATGTGTATCCCTTATACAGTGTTAATGATTATAGCAAGAATGTATATCGCAAACAATAGAAATAAAAGTATTTAAGTCATGTTAGAAATTATATATGGGAGATAAAGAATTAGCATCATTAATCGCAATAGTTATAAAAAAATTTAATTGCCGTAAAATCTGGCGTATAACACTTACCGTATAACACTTTTTTAATTTTATGTAAAATTCACCGTATAACGGGCACCCCCCCCCCTTTTTTTTTATAAAGAAACTTGAAATATACGTAGGCAATGCTCTTATGTTTTGAGGTTATTTATTCGAAGTATTATTTCAGGTGCTTTTTAAAAAAATAGTAGACAATCAGATCTACAACTCTTTAAGATCATAAGGTGTTTCATTTCTTATAAATAAACAGTATTTCGATTAATGTAGAAGTCTACCCTTTTTTTTAAAATGCTCACCTCTTTTTGTTTTTTAAAGCTATCATTTTTATATCTGGTGTATAACGCGAACCCGTAAATTTCAATCTTATTTTTCTGTGTTAAAAACGGGTGTTATACGCGAATTTTTACGGTACTCTATCCGATCAAAATGGAGCTCTTCAGCATTTTTAACTTAAGGTATCCGACTACGTTCGGAACCGTGATTTTGCAAAAGCATATAAATGGATAATATTTATGATATTTAGTGTCACTTAGATAAGAAAATGTATATAAAGTTGTTTTAAGAATAGTATTACAATAAAAAAATTATTTAAGTACAATACTTTGAGACAAAAAATGAACATAGAATGACTCATTTTCAAAATATTCTCCTTTTGTAAAAAATGCTTCTATTATAATAATATTTTGCCTGTATGGAGCTCCGATCTCTGTACAGAGGCTCAACTAGAATTTTTGAAATATATAACATAGAAGTGGGTTTATTCATGTTTTACGACAACAGAGGGGAGAAATTTTAAGAAAAAAACGCTGATAATTATTTCAAATATTTGTAACTCTGAAAATAATGTGAATTTTTCAAACATCATAATTGAGCCTCTGTACAGAGGTTTGAGCTATATACAGGGAAAATATTATAATAGAAGCATTTTTCACAAAAGGAGAACATTTTGAAAAAAGGTTATTCTAAGTTAATTTATAGCCGAAATATTGAATTTAAATAAATTTTTTTGTAAAAATGTCCTTAAAACAAATTTATATATGTATTCTAATCTAAGTGACACTAAATATCATGAAAATTATCCATTTTTGTGCCTTTTTAAAATCATGGTTCCGAACGTAGTCGGATACCTTAATGTGCAATATTTTCAACGAAATAGTTTAATACGAATCGTAATTTCAGATATCATATAAAGCTTTTATCTTAACTACAAAAGTAACTGAATTTAAAATTTATTTACTAGAATGGTTTTCAGTCTAAAACATAATTCCTTTTTATTTCTTCTTCATTTTAGGTATTTTTAAGAATGATTTGCGCGTTCTTATTCGGTATTCATAACCAATAAGTTCAGCAACAGAAAAATAAACCACAAAATTGTTTTATCTATTTATAAATTAGATAAGCTTTTATTTACGATCTTCCGTAAATTATAAATTCTATTGATAGTGAAAATTTTGTTATATATATATATATATATATATATATATGTATGTATGTATATATATTATTTTTGATATAGATAAAACAACATAACCTGATATAAAGTAAAAATATCTTGTATTTATTTCTGAGTATTGTTGATCATTTAAAATGCGGCAATAAATCTATGACTAAAAAGTACTTTCTCTAAATCAGTATAATTAATGAAAAAAATTGAAAAATAGTTGGTGGTAAAAGAAGAAGAATCATTTTTCTTTCTTTAATATTCATGTTTCATAAAGAAAATAAACTTATAATTAACAAGTTAGTTTATAGTTAAAAGAAAAGTTTGTAGTTGGTTATGTTCAGTATATGACAATTTATCATCAAAAGAAATGAAATATAGTTAGAAATTAAATTTTCTAAATTCTAAAAATTTATTAACAAATTTTAAAATTTGTTTTTGCTTCCACGATGATACATTCAAAGCAAAGATAACTCAGTTAATAGTTGGTGTTTTTATCCCCGAAATTTTAATAAGAGATGTAAAAACAATAAAAAAAATGAATTAAAAATAAAAAAGGGCGTTAGTATAATTATTTATAAATGCAACAGTATACTATTTTTTACCATTTAAAAATGCATTAGAGTAGACATCTGAATATAATACATTTGGAACCAGATTCCCTAGTAAACTCACAGGGTAAAACACCAAAGAAAAGGAACTATTTCTAGTACGTTTTTTGAAATGTATATCACAAACCATCATCTGTTTGAAACAAATCCTCAAACAAAAATGTCATACTTAAGGTAATGGATTGTTATAACATTTCAAGAAATGATAACACAAAAAAGCAAGAGTAAGAAAAGAAATATTTGATCAAATAAAAGTTCTCAAAATTCTCATAACTTTATCCTAAGAAAATGGAACCGGAACAATCTATACTTCGTCATAACTATTTCGTTACAATGAAAATTTTATATTCTTAGAGAGGCTTTTGCTAAATTGAAATAGACAATAAATAAAAAGAGTTGCCTTCACACAGTATATAACATCATAACTTTATTTTAGCTTTTATATGGAACAAAATATTTTATCCTTCATGAGGAGGTTGTTTTAAAGCTCGTTTATCAAAAAGCGGTAAAGGCAGTGTCATATGCTGCACTTTGCGAAAAAGTATTTTTTTTTTTTTGTTTTGTTTTATTTGATATTTTCTATCAATCTTCATCTTAATCTCATTCTTTAACTTCTTAGGATACATTTCTTCATTTTCTGAAATAAGAATATTTTTCAAACCTGATCCGGTTTTTCTTAATTGATTAAGAATTAGGAAAAGATTTCTTTTAGAAATAAATATAATTAGTAAGATAAATGTCTGGAATTTTTTGTCTAATTCTTTCCTAAGACTCGAATGTACAAGCTCATGTCAAAACTTTCTAAAAACTTCTGTTTTCTCCGATAAAATGGTACACTTAATTAAACGTTGTTGCTAAAAACAAACACCCTAGACTTTTAGTACATTTATAATTACATTTTAGGAAGGATATAAATTGTTAAACACAATCGTTGTATAAAACAGATTTCTTGCAAACTTGGTAGTTGATAAAACACAATTTTCCTTTTTAAACAATTATTACGTGTGTTGTTTTTTTCTTATAATGTTTATTTAGTCTATCTCTCCCTGATTAATAGTACCTTAATTTAACTATTTGTTTCACATAAAATTGCTTTAATATCTTCTAAAAAAATATTCCTACATTATTAAAAAGTAAAATAATTTAATGGAAAAGAGGAACAACCTAATTTATACGATTACTATTACTGCTCAAAACATGTTTTCAAAACAAAAATCCGAATGTATTAAGCGATATTTTATTTTATCTGAAAAAGATATGAGTATATAACAGGGGTGATGAACCTTTAAGGATCAACGTGCCATTTTTTCTAAAGAAATGCTTAGTGAGATATAGACGTGCCGTCAAATAATTTTGACGTGTGATTATTGGGAAAAATAATAAAACTAAATTCTAATAACTCAAAACTCTTTATTTACTACAGAAAAATGCAATTTGTATATTATAGTAGTAAATGTGTGTTTTAGTTAAACGTGCAATTCAAATTATATAAAGAAATATTAGTGTGATTTGTGCTGTTGCAGATTAGATAACAAATAAATTATATTAGGAATGGGTAAGATGTTACTTTTAGCAGAATGCACGCTGAATTGGAGTCATCTGCCAAATGGCTTCAAAGCGAGTCGTTAATATTATACATCTCTGAAAATAATGACTCGTAGGCGTAGGACGATGAAAATATGGTTAATACTGCATGGTCAAGTTCCTTCAAACAGTTAAACGTATTTGGAATCGAATTTAATGCTTCCAAAATTTTGTTACTGGCATTTTTATTTATATTGCTTTTTAATCTTTCTGTTTCAACCAATTCTAATCTTTACCTTGTTTCAATAAATTTTTGAATCTGTATTGAACTAGACTAGAAAACAATAAGTCGCATTTCAAATTCTTCAATTTCTAACCAATCGAATTGGGGCAAGTTCAATTTATCAAATGATGTCACATCAGGGTACATAATAAACTTGAGCATTTCTGATAATTCTTTGAACTGAGAAAATCTCACTGAAAATTCCTTGATTGAAGAATCAATAGCGGTTGACCGTTTTGATCGGTGGCGTGCTCAAAATATTGTGCCGCATGCCATCAATGGCACGCGTGCCAATGGTTCGTCATCCCTGGTATATAAGATTATATTAAAATTAAAAAAAACGTATCGCTTTAAATTTATAACTCAGTTTAAATAATATTTTATTACCTTAAAAATTATTTTACAAAATTTTTATCATGAAAATATAGACAGCATACTTGACATTATATTGTGAATTCACCCCCCCCCCCTGGGGTGCCTTTCTCTTTGATTATCAGCGTGAGCTAGAGGTGTAGGAATAAATGAAGAACTAGAAGTTTCCATGTTCTTAACATGGCTTCATTAAGAACGTCTAACATATTAGATAATAATAATAATATATGTGAGAGAATCTATGATGACAAAACACACAATATAGATAATACCGAAATAACTTAACCCAGACCACTATCAATAACTAACACGCCTAAACTCAATTCCAAGAATATTTCAGATCCTAATATTAAATAGTCAATCCTACCTTAACTTCTATCCAATCTTAGTAGAAGTTACTTTTTTACTCGAGTGCAATGGTATGCACCTTGACCTAATGGCTCTATCTCAGGAATAGCTTCTGTTGGCTGTCACTTCACAATTGTATCACGCTCTATCATAACATTCCCCTAAATTGGCACCTTGTTTACTCTAACTTCTGATATTTAAAAGCTTTCTAATTCGCATCTCTTATTCACGTTTCACGTCTTGGGTTTTGGTTGGAAAAGAGTTGCCATCAATTCTGGCCCCAAAGAACCCAAAGGATATGTTAATGAAAAGACATAATATTGGATACATAAAAGCATCTCTCTCCCTTGTGTATCTTATATTCAGTTAAAAAATTCATTGCATATAGATTTTAAACTCTTGATAAAAAAAATACATTTTAAATTGAACATTTATATCAAATGTATTTATTGTATTAAATGTGATAAGAGAAACGTACATTTTTAAAACTCTAGAATAATTTACATGTATTATTAGCCATTCACACAGCATTTTTTTTTTATCTCCATAACATTAAAAAGGACTAAATTTAAGGAACATTTTCAAACACTGACTGGTTGTCAATGTTTTATGTGCATTTATTGCGTTCTTTTTCTTATTTTAATGAAAGCACTTTTAAAAAAGTTTTTTGTGAAATTAATATGTGGAGCATCATAAGAAAAGCTTACAAACTATGAAAATTCCTCTATATTTTACCCATACCACATTAACTACATTATCTTTACATTAATAACTATTTTGACACAAAAGTTCTTATTAAAAGTTTCATTTACATAATATTAATATATGCACAAAGTTTCAAAGTTATACGCTAAGTAGAATTTTAAACAAAACCAAAAAACTTTCGACTTGTGTTGCAAATTAAGCTTTTGAAAGATTGCGATTCAAAATTTTAAAAAAAATTACTTACTTAATACATACTTAAAGTGCATTAGAATCACAAGGTGTCATACTTTATTTTCCTATAAACAACAAAAAAATCAATAATTTGACTGATTTTCGTGACTTGAAAAGTGAAAATACGTTGGGAATCTGTTTTAATCAGCTCAGTTAAAAACTTTTTTTTCCAAATCTTAGTTTTATTTTATTTATTTTGATAAATTTCAATCTATTATTACAATATTAAAAATGAAAAAAGACAATTTTTTCTTAAAGTACCAATTCATTTTTAAATAAACTTTTATTCACAAAAAAAAAAAAATTATTTTTACCCGATTTTATTACCTACCACTTTACTTGATTACTTCGAACTGCTTCATTTGTTAATATATTCAACAAATCCATCGTATCTTTCCTGGAGAGCCGATTCTCAAACGTAAGAGGTGACAATAAAAGAAAGGCAATTACTGTGCAGAACACGTTTTTGTCCAAAGAAGAATTTGTATCCCAAGTGTCCCCCTTTAACAGGGAAAACAAGGAAACTCAGTTCCTTTTTTCCCTGGGTGTACCCAATCCAACAGTCATAAAACAAGAACAACGAGAAGCGGGGCGCCAACAACAAACGCCAAATAGGTCTAAGGCACATAAAAATAAGTCGTTTCACTGTAAAGTGGCGTCTTTGTCGGTAAAATCGCAAATTCGTATTGAACAAAATCCTTGCAGACAATGCTGGAAAGATGCCTAAATGGAAAAGCAAAATCTTGGTTTGAACTTGTACTATTTAAGTGTACTTTCTTTTTCTCTGTTGAAAGGTTTTATTTATTTAATTGCTGCGGCATCTTTCGGATTTTAAATGTAAATAAAAGTAAAGAAGGTGTATTATATAGACTGTTTCGAAAGAGAACTTTAATGAAGGCTTTAAATATTTATTCTACATACTTTAAAATTCTTATACTTAAGTATTAAGAAGAAACATATTTGGCTTAGAACACATAACTATATTTCTTTCATTAATAAAACAAGGCTTTTCAATTATTGAAATGAATATATTTTGATACTCAAAACTTTCTAACAAACTTATATATGCAGTATAAGTATTTTATATACATAATTTATTCTTTTAAAAATAATTTTATACATATGAACATAGAATGCAATGTAAACTGATGTATTTAAATATTTCCATAAGACATTTAAAGCAAATGTTTTCGCTGAAACAGTCAGATAAATTATAATGATGTATTGTATAAATAAAAAAAAATTCTCATTTATGCATTATAAATCAAAATGAAGTTGATCAACTAGATAATATTGTAATTCAAACTATGTTAATATTTGCAAATATTATTTTATTTACACTTTTAAGATATCTAAATAGAAAATGGCGATGATTAAAGTATCTTGAGTAATAAAAAATATAAAAATTCTTAAGAAATGAATATATAAAAAATGTATTTTTATGTACTTTATTTGGCGCAATACAATAAATATTGTTAAATTAAACATAATGGATATGGTTATTTTATATACTTATACATTTTATCTTTTATCCTTATTTTAAAAACCTAATTTAAACAACGAGTAATGAAGCATCCAAATAATTAAATAGTATAAAATGGTGTCTTATATTAATACATATGTCTTATATTTGTGAATATTATCGTGTATTAATTTCTGAGTTATGTAGATGAAATGAATTCAATATAAAATTTTATTAGTGCATTAATGAAATTAAATCTAACGAAAGCCTAGAAATGTTAAATTATTTAACAGTACGAAAAATTGATTCTTCCAATAATAAATCTAGATAAAATGAATCTAAAATCATATTCAAAATATTTTTCTATATTTTCTGGAAAAGAAGAGGCTTTGCATTTTAATAATTAATATGATAAAAGAATTAACATGACATGTATCGCAGTTTAATAATTAAATACAAATTTAATTAAATGAAATTTTAACAATAGTAATTTTGCTTCAGAAATCTGGTATAATTAATTACATTTGTTAATTAATAAGCTGTAAACTTAACAAACAATCAAATTTAGTTCATTTTTTAAAAATAAGTGTTCATTTGAAATTCATTTGATATTTTCATCCTCACAATATTATATTAGAATTATAAAGTGTGAAGAATAAATAATATATCATTAAATTTTTTAATTCCGTTACATTTTTAGCTTTAGTACATTATAATTTCAGAAGAATTTATGTTTTACAATTCCTTACTGAATAACAATTTAACTCATATTACATGGTATTTTACCAAACTGCTTTTTATTTCACTTAATATTTAAAAAAAATATCAGTCTATATAGCATTTTTACTGTCTGTCTCTTTCATACAATTTTTTATAGATAATATTTTTTGCGGAACAATAGAAATTATTTTTCTCATAAAAGTTTTGAGATACCCGAAATATCTATAAAACAAATGAACTTTAAATGTTTCACTTTTTAAACTATATACCTATGTAATTTTGAGACTTTTGGAAACAATTATGATTGAAACGTCATAGCGGATGCAGAAATAACAGTAATGTTTATTCAGAAAATAAATTTCAAACGGAAATCGGAATTTGAATTCCATCGAAATTTAAATAATAAAATTAACTGTAGCACTTTTAATAGAATTATTTCTATAAGTTTATTCTTTGTTGTTAACTATATATTATTTGATATAAATTGTTGATTAATGAAGAAGCAGTCAAATATTTTATAGGAAATCTAGTTAACATTAATTCTATTCATATTTTAAAATGAAAGTACATTCAGTTTTAATAATATTTTTTTAAAAAATAATTTTAATTTAAAGAGTAGCGTACGATTCAATTGACAGAAATTGGACAAAAATTAAATCAAATTCTTTTAATTACTTACATATTTTTCTATAATCTCGCATAATTTGAAGGGCTCTAAGTTAAAAAAATAACTAGGATTATAACTTTTTTTTGTTTATTTTTATGTTCGCATTCGAATGGGAAATGAAAACAAACTGGTTTATCTAAGAAAGGGAAAAAAATCACTAGTTTTTCTTCATTTGAAATGTTAAGATTTTTTTATTTATTGTGTCAAATGCGTTGATATTTTTTTTTGTACATATTACAATAAAAACAGGTAAAAAAAAAGTTGGTATGCATTTTTAGATCAAATGTGTACTTAGTTTTTTAAAAAATAGTTGTATTAAAAATTAAAGCTTTTTTTTAAAGAGTTTTCAATAAGCATTAATAAAAAGAAGTACTTTCTTATTATCAATCATGTTATCTCAAATTATCAATCATGTTATCTCAAAATCTAATCTAACTTTTATTATATATAGCTCGTTATACTTGTAAATCCTATTTCATGTGTGTACGTCAATTACTGTAGGAGGAGTATCAATTTTAAATCCCTTCATGAATTTTTAAATTTTTCCTTAAGAGACTAAATGGTTAACTTTCTTATGATGTTTTGAGCACAAAAACTGCTGCATATAGAAATGGAGCAAACAATTTGTGAAAATCATTCATTCAAAGATTTTCTTATAAATCGTATCATGTTCCCTTAATTCAATTCCTACTATTAGGTCACACTCTCTATATATTTATTTATTTGTTTGTTTATTTATTTATTTATCTTGGTGGAATTTTCAATCGTTAATAAAATACATTTTAAAGCGCTCAATTGACCTAAAATTTTATATACATGATTCTTTTGGATGACAATACAATAATTTAGTTGTAATGAATAAAAAATATTTAATTAAAACTAATTATTTAAAGAATGACGAATACAACCACGTTGCTATCATTTTTGGCGATTTGTGTCAAAACTTGAAAACGTTTTTTTTTTATCAAATGTTAAAGCATTCTGTTGAACTGAAATTTTAAAAACACGATACTTTAATGATAATTAATAAAAATTAATTACCACTTAATGTTATGATTCTGTCATATGTATATACATATTTATATTAATTGTAACTATTTTATAAAAAGTAGCTAAAATAAAATTTTTCTTTGTTGATCTAAGTAGGAATTGAGTTAAAATTTTTTTCTATATTACTCGTTTTGTAAATTATAATCATTAATTCATGCAAATTAAAGAAAACAGTTATAACGTTACATATACGAAGTCGAAACAGCGTCAACCCCTTTCTCATTATTAATCTTGTTTCATTTCAGAGGAAATGCCTACATTCATACGTATATTTCCTGACCAAATCCACATGCCCGGCCAATTAGTCTCCTTACATTGTTCTGCAAGTGGTTCACCACTCCCACAGATATCATGGACGCTGGATGGCGAACAACTGTCCGAATCAAGACGTGTAAAAACCGGAGATTACGTTCATTTGGACGGTTCGGTTGTCAGTTATGTCAACATCACCGACCTTGCTGTGTCAGATGGAGGGCTTTACGGCTGTGAAGCTCGAAATGACGTTGGAACAGTCAGCCACTCAGCTAGGATCGATGTGTTCGGGCCACCTTTTATTAGGCCGATGGGCAATTTAACTGTCGTGGCGGGAACAACAGTTACTATAAGATGTCCTGTGTCCGGCTATCCTATTGACAGAACCTATGTGGAGAAAAGTGAGTAAACAATAATAAAAAAAAATTACCGAAAAAATGTTTATAAATATGATTAAGGTATCCTACGGTTGGAACCGTGATTTTGCAAAAGCGTATAAATGGATAATATTTATGATATTTAGTGTCACTTAGATTAGAAAATGTATATAAAATTGTTATAAGAATAGTATTACAATAAAAAATTATTAAAGACAATACTTTGACAAAAAATGAACACAGAATTACCAATTTTCAAAATATTCTCCTTTTTTGAAAAAATGCTTCTATTATAGTAATATCTAGCCTGTATATAGCTCAGACCTCTGTACAGAGGCTCAACTAGAATTTTTGAAATATATAACTTAGAAGAAGGTTTATCCATGTTTTACGACACAACAGAGGGGAGAAATTTCAAGAAAAAAACGCCGATAATTATTTCAAATAGTTGTAACTCTGAAAATAATGTGAATTTTTCAAAAATCATAGTTGAGCCTCTGTTCAGAGGATTGCGCTATATACAGGCAAATTATTATTATAATAGAAGCATTTTTTACAAAAGGAGATCATTTTGAAAAAAAAGTTTATTCTAAGTTAATTTTTTGCCAAAATATTGTATTTAAATAAATTTTTTTTGTCAAAAAGTCCTTAAAACAACTTTATGCATGTATTCTAATCTAAGTGACATGAAATATCATGAAATTTATCCATTTATGTGCCTTTTTAAGATCTCGGTTCCGAACGTAGTCGGATACCTTAATTTATTCTGATATAAAGTACTAAATGGAAAGTTTATTATTTGCTACAACATTTGGGAGACTTGATAGTACAAATTAACCCTTTATCTACCACATTATGATTTATTGCAGTTTTTTTCATGCAGTAATTTTTTTTTTGAATCACTGTATTGAAAATTAAGGGATATACATAAACAAAATACTCAACTTTGGGAAATTTAATCTGTTAGAGCTAATTAATTAATTAAAGATATTCAACTGTACAGTTGATTATATACACTGCTCACTTAAAATAAATAGTCTACTCGTTTTCTAAGGTCTTCATTAACATATAAACAAAATTAAACTCTTAAATTTTGTGATTAACTACTTTTTCTGGACAGAAATGATAATCTTCGCAATCCGCTGAAAACGCCATTTCTGCTTAAAACTATTCGCCTTACCAGCTAAAATACTCATCATAGAACCCGTGCTGCCATATATCTTGGAAGAGTGGAATTCAAAAAATATTCCTGCTAAGTATCGTTAGAATATTCGTAGAAATGGTTATTCTATGTAATTTTAAAGTGAGTGGTACTTATAAGTACCGTCGGTAGATAAAGTAATCATTAAATCATTTTATATCAATAATCATCCACTAGTTGTTATATAATAGAGTTAATTACAATCATAAAAATATATAGTGCGGGGTACTTACTTAACAGTTTAATCTAATAACCAAAATACATTCACTATAAATAAATGATAAATAACTAAATTGTTATTGAAGAATTAGTTGTAACAAGATACTTATATCAACCATATTAAAATAATATTTGATAATAATACATGCACAAAAGGTTAATTCATCAATATTTCCTAATAAATGATTCTAATACATTCAATTGAATGGATAATATGAACACTCTAAAAATGTATTTCGTAATAAATATGCATGTCAGATCGAATTATATTATATACAAAGCAAATTCTCCACTTTTTAAATGTTATCAAAAATGATAAATTTGTAAAATTCGTGTATAATAGACAGTTCAAAAAGAATTGATATTGATGTAAAACGAAAACTCTAAAAAATAGTTGATATGAAATTATGCGGTAGAACTTTTTGAGTTTCTGTAAGAATTTGAAAAAAAAGCACTATTATTTATTCTAATCTCTAATACTTTGTGATTTGAACTGAAAATTATTGAAAATCAACAAGTGAGTCAAATAAAGATAAATATGCTCAAAAATGAAATTTAATTTTGAAATGATTTTTTTTTTTAATTCAGTGTGAAACGAATCACATATTTTGCTGTTTTCTTAAATTTAGTGGATTTAATATGAAAATCGCAGACTACATTTGTTTCAATCTTCATTCAAAATAAATCCTAAAACGGTTCTGAAGAAATAAACAAATTTTAAATTTAACCTTAGCTATATTTTCGAATTATTTTTAGAAATGATTCCTCAACAAAATAACCCTTTAAAGCAAATGGATGTTATTTTACGTGAAGGATACATAAATAATTCATTGTGAAAAAAAAATTAGCATTTATTTTCATCGCTTCTAATGGAAGAAAAATTTCCCGCGTATTCCCGATATAATTAATCAACCAAAAAAAGAGTAAAAAGGAAAAAGCACATTTGGACCTCTGCTAGATCGTGTGTTTAATGAGTTCCAAAGGATAAGCAACTATTTCAGTACAACATTTATCCCAAATTTCCCCAGCTCATAAATCAAGCGAAAAAAAAACTTTTTCATCTGAAAAGTAACAACAAACAAAAACACCGCTCAGATTACCACAGCATACGAAATGCAAAAGCCAAGTTAAAAGGCATCACGTGAGAATCTATCATTAGTAACGGGTTGTCTCTTTTATGGCAAACCGTTAATTCCACTAATGGCCAAATTCATTATAAATAAATGTGCTAATGAAACCTTTCATTATACGCGTCAACAACTTGTGTTGCAGAAACATTCACTTTAAAACAAACCTTCGATGTATTTGAGCTATTAAGTGTTAGAATAAATGTTGCTGCGCCCCTCCCTTATTTTATTAGATCAGAAGATCAAAGAAAAATATATGTGTCAGAATAACTAAAAGCAGGAAATGCTGTTTTGAGTAATTCAGTTACAGTTAATCTTTTGTTTGTGGTGAATAGATAAAAAAAAAATGGTACAATTTATGAAATACATTAAAACACATAAGCAACACTTGATACATATAACGGGATCCCTGGAGCAAATTTTAAATAAATGAGTGATTTTCGAATGATAAATGAGTGAAGCTAAAAGGTGGATATTAGTGGCATACCTTTCTTTTACTTGTCAACCACAGACAAGTGTCGGAGAAAAAATGTGGGCCAGCATTATATTCCTCAAATTTCCACATTTCGATATGCAGCGTTTTTCAAACTGTGGGGCGCGACCCCCAAAGTGGGGGGCGTCAAATCTCTACAAAGGGAGCGCTAGCATATTGAAAAGTCGTAAATCAAAGATTTTTTAAGAAAATTATTAATTTTTGTAGAAGGTAAACAAACAAAACACATTCTGACATAATAAAAAACAAAATACACATTTACACTGATATAATACGCTTACAAATGAATCAGTACTGCACAATATATTTTATAACTAATTTAACAATGCTTAGTTAAAAACAAGTAAAGGTATCCGACTACCTTCGGAACCGTGATTTTGCAAAAGCGTACAAATGGGTAATATTTATGATATTTAGAGTCATTTAGATTAGAAAATGTATATAAAATTGTTTTAAGAATATTATTACAATAAAAAATTATGTAAGTACAATATTTTGACAAAAAAAGAACATAGAATGACCAACTTTCAAAATATTCTCCTTCTGTGAAAAATGCTTCTATTATAATAATATTTTGCAATAATATTTTGCATGTATATAGCTCAGACCTCTGTACAGAGACTCAACTATACTTTTTTGAAATATATAACTTAGAAATGGGTTTATCCATGTTTTACGACAGCAGAGGGAAGAAATGTTAAGAAAAACGCCGGTAATTATCTCAATGGGTAGTAACTCTCAAAATAATGTGAATTTTTCAAAAAAAAAAAATGTTCCCGATTCCCGGGAGAAGTCTTTACTTTAAATAAGCACACACACACACACACAAAATATTATTATTTTAAAAACATTTTTATAAGAGGAGAACATTATAACAAAGGTTATTCTAAGTTAATTTTTTGTCAAAATATTGTATTAAAATAATTTCTCTCTCTCTCTCTCTCGTCAAAATGTTCTTAAAAAAATTAATACTTTTATTCTAATCTAAATGACACTAAATATCGTGAAAATTATCCATTTATGCACTTTTTTAAAATTACGGTTCCGAACGAAGTCGGATACCTTAAATAATTACCAGTGACCCCACGGGCTTGTCATATAAAAAATTATGTCCAAAAATTGATATCTATCTTGAGAATTTTTTTGTACGATTTAGAATTAAACACTTAACTGCAGGTTAAAAGTTACGTGATTCGGTCTCCAATGCCACCGTTGCCCATGTAGGCACGCGTATGTGATGTATTGGAGGGGGATAAAAGGGATTATATATTATAAAGGGATTATAAGCAAATATTCTTAAATAAGTAAATACTTCGCAAACACTGTCAAAGTCCTTTTTTTTTGCATTCGAAAGCTTTCGGAATAATTGTATGGATAACAGTGCAGAATACGTATATATACGTCCGAGACAATTAATGCTTTTGCTGAGCGAGACGTTTATATACGTTGGTTGCACTTAAGAGTTTACAGTCGCATTGTAGATTTAGAGTCAATTGTAGTGTTATTGAATTCAATACATTGTTGTTGTATGGAGGGGGGCGTGATGAAAACTATTATTGAATATTGGGTCGCAAATACTGAAAGTTTGAGAAGCACTGCGGTAATGTGAAGACTTAGAACGAAAGCTTGACCACTCGCAACAGCCTGTTTACATGATTTACCTAAGTGTTCTCCAACCCCTGGTCCGCGGATCAAATATTATCGGGAGCATTTGTGGCTGTGTGATATCTATATGAACTAGTACCAACATCACGCGTTGACGATCGTTTTGGCGTGATTGGTTACGTACTTGCGTTCGGAACGGAAG
>BMAV01019196.1:272547-312442 GCA_019973955.1 Trichonephila inaurata madagascariensis
AACGTTGACCTGTCGGTGACGATAAAAGGATTGCACTGGCCTACAGGAATCGGGATCTTCGACAAAATAACCTCACCACGAGTGCGTGATCGTGATCTTCCGGTTACCACGACAGCTTATTGGTTTAAAATTCAAATATAAATTAAGTATATACCCCTATATAAAAAAAAATATTCCGTCAGTTAAATAAAAAATATGTCACAAATCAAATTTTAATTGCAAATGATAGTCTATCTCATAAGCATCTGAAAAATTACGTATCAAAATAAATAATGATTACAAATACGTTTAAAATAAAAATATGCTTCGGTGTTATGATAAAAATTTATAATCCATTTTTTATCTTTAAGAAGAGAAATGCAGTAGAATTTTCTTCGCAAAAAAGCGAATGATTCGAAGCTCAATTTTAGTTTCCAGTAAAATAAGTCCTAATTCTGAGATATCACTGTTACCTGCCCACTTTTTGAAAGGCAAATATCATATTTTTTATGTATTTTTCTCAAAGTGTGTGCACATAAATGTTACCATGTTTCCCCTTGAGTTGGAATGTTTGGGAATTAATTAAATGATTATTCATGTCATTTAAGGGATATCAGTTGAATTATTATACAAGTTTATACGTATTGCACATAGATTATCTCGACCATCACAGACTATTTCATGAAACAATGACTTCTTGAATGTGTGTTCACATGATTTCATATTACTAACAGGTATATGCACTTTGCAGCATTTGTCTGGTCAATTTCAGGCATTTAATGTCCTTTTGTGACATTATTCCTTACATGATTTACATATAGTTAATTTATTTTTATATTTTTTATCTCCCCTTTTTAAACACATTGATTTTAAAATCTAACAATCAAATCAATTTTAAGTACATGTCATTGAGAGAGAAATTCAACTTAATTCTAACATTATACTCTGAAGTGACGATTTTTGTCAACAAGAATTCACAGACATTTTTCTGAAATTTATAGTAATTTAGTTATGTATTTTTGCTAAAATGTATAGATTTTTAAAATTTATAAAATAGTTTTAACTTAGATATTCAATGCTAAGTACTAACAAATTTGAACCTTTATTATTGCTCTGAACCTTACATTTTTAATGAAAATAAGCCTCGACACATTCAACTCTACTGATTATTATAAGGAAGGCATTTTTTCTCTCTCTCAATACATGTTATAATTTAATCAAGAGTTTTTTGTCTTAATTATGAAATCATATTTAATTATAGCAAAATATGCATATATAATTTATAACAATGAGAAAAATGGGTTTTCACACATTCTATGAAAAAACAAGGTTATAAGAATATGTTATTTACTTTGTTACGAAATATAACTTTACGACAGACATTTCCGGCATTATTCCAACTAATTTTTTGATTTGAGTTAATCGAGAACATATCTCACAGTTATGGAAATATTTAATTTTTTTCTCATACATCATTTGGTAAACTCCGAAAAAATATTTATTGCATATCTTTAAAATTGGAAAGGATTAATTTGTGTTTTACTGTATTATAATAGCAAACCAAATTTACTATATCTTAATCGCTTTGTCTCATTTTTAATGCAGTATTTTAAAAGTAGTAATAAACAAACATCACAGTAGCACAATTTGTAAAATGTGTATTATTATACACACACAATAACGGTCGAAAATAAGAAGAAAAATAGTCTTACCTTCGCAGTAAAATTGCATTCATAAAATAAATATTACTGAATTATTTTATTTAAATGAATATTAATCATATTTATTGCAATCTTTTGTAAGATTTAAAACTGATAGTTATGTACGAATTCTCCAGTATGTTGGTGATAAATCATGAACGAGTGTATAAAGAGAAAATCGTTATTATAAATAATTATATGTGCACTAGTTTTTTTTTAATAAAAAAATTAATTAAATCAATTATTTCCAATTTCGTAGTTTTAAGTTATTAACATGTGTGTATCCTAATTTGACAATAGAAATAATATCTTTCAGTAAATAACTTAAATTTATTCCATGTTTTTCTTTTTTTAAATAAGATGATTAGGAATTCTTAATCCGAGAATTGATCTTAATCTTCTTCTAAGAGTAATATTATTTATTTTCTTTAAAGGTAACCACTACATATTTATAAAAGTAAAGAACAAAATAAGTAAATGCCCAACCCCAATTAAGAAACAATCAGTTTTTAACACTCTTTTTTCAAAGAATAAATGTAGAAATAAAAGAAAAAAAAAGAAATGTAGTTCATATGAATGTTCTAAAGTGTACTAATTTAAATGAAATCATATGAAATACGGCTATTTTTGTTGGACTCTGATATAGCTACAAATATCATAAATCAGTTAACTTGCGCGAAGTTATTTTATGCCCAAGGATGTCTTTACAATCAAAGATTTTACTCAGGATGACCGCTTTTGCGATTCCTTAATAAATGACGCAGAATTTCTCATTTCCATTGAGCAAGAGAACACGTTGCTTGGAACAAACAGGCAATAGGCTTCTGTATTCTTCTCAAACGAGTGTAGGTATATTTTGTAAAGCGATTAAGGTTGGACGTTGATCAAGGGAGAAGACTCCAAATATTGCCAGTCTAACAATTGTTATGTAAGACAGTTACAGATGAGGTGGAATTATGGATTGAAATAGAAACTCTGAGGAGAAACTTTGACCTGCATATGCTCAAAGAAGGAACTCTGTTGTGAAATATCAGAATAGATCCTTGATTCGTGAGTCACAGCATATGCAGCTTCTGTTGGGGAAGAATTCATCCTGACAAAGATGATACTGTCCCGGCTCGTCGAACAAGACTTGCTTATGAATATCAGGATTAATGCTTCCAGCTTGATGGGCAAGTCTTATTACAATACAGCATGCCTATGATAACCTCAATATGCAGATAGCTATCTTTAGTACTCCTACGTCGTTTAATGAATTGCAACAAGGGTTTTCTGTATGTATAGGTATTGTTCGACAACATAATTGAAAATATGAAATGTTGATGCAATACACATGTATTAAAAGTAAGACTTAAAATGCAACATTCATTTATAAGATTTTTTTCACAAATATATGGGGGTTTTTCTTATTAAATAATGAATACTTATGAAAAATGTATTTCTTTATCTGTAAATCCTGACTGATTATAAACGACATAATACAGCAGAATAATTTTTGAGTTATTTTCCTATTTAAATTAAAAGCAAAATACCAATTTAAGTGCATGTATCTTAAAGGTGAGTGCATTATATGAAATATCGTTCTATAAATGGTAACGTACGACAAAAAAAAATATTGCATTACTTTGATCTTAAAAGCAAAAATATAAAATATGACATCTGTTTTAATTTTCTTTTATGGGATTTAGCTCATTTACCGTAATAAAAAGTGTAAGTTTTCATATTTGTTTAAAGGTGACTTTTATTTTTGATGCATCAAGGTAGGTTCTAGACAGGATGGTATACTACAATGCTCTTTGTGTTAAAATACGTAGGTGCTTCGAAACGTTTGGTGCATTTTTTATCGCTTTCTTCTGTTAAAATATATATTTTTTTAACTTTTAAGTAATGCCTTAGAGATTATGTTCTTGGTTTATTAAAAAAATAATATACAATGAAAAACCGTTTCGTAATTTTTTTTTCTTTTCTAAATTTTTGAGGTCAGTTAAAGAATTAAGAATGAAATGCATAAAAAGATTATAAATAAGTATTTCTATTAGCGAACACATTATTTCTGACGTTATTTCATTTAATAAAATGAAGAAACAATTCGATTACTCAAGAGGAACTCATAAATTATAAAACTACAACAAAAAACTTGAAAGCTAGATTTTTTTTGTCAATACCATAAATTTTTTTATGAAACAGCAATTATTTTTCCCCTGTTCATAACTATTGTATTTTTAAAAGTACTACAAATAAGATCATTATAATATTAAAATTTTACCGTGTTATATTACTAAATTATTATATTATTAAATGTTACCATTATCTTTTTGTACTTTAAAAAAAATCAAATTATTTTGTTTTTGAAAACGTTCCTTTAACTAATTAAAAAATAACTGATCACATAAGAGATTTCGAAATTACGATTAGAAAATATATGATTTGTATTTATTCTTTAACATTAAAAATATCTACGAACCAAATCATATATGTACTTTAAACCAACTGGGATTCTGTATTCATGTACTTCAAATTCCCTTACCTTATAATAAAGAAAATTATTTCACACAACCGGTGAAATATTTCAAATTATATCTCTATAGAAAGAGGCGTACATCTACACAACATGTGAAATCTATTCATTTAATGCCTTTGTAATACAAACCTGATGTAGAAATGATAAACGAAATAAATCTGTGCAAATATGATGAATCAACTATGGTGAAACAGTTACAGTTCCATTGAATGGGCCGAGTTCCAAGTCAATATTTATTTAGATTCGCATCGAATGGCAGAACTTCGGTGCATATGTCTCTTCCTCCGGTTTACAAAAGAGTCGCCTATCCCAAAGGGATATCTAAATGCAAATAAGCAAATTAAATCGCTCGATCCCGACTTTATTGCTCTTTTTCCGTCTCGAAATATTTCTCATAAAGTCCATACTTCATTGAAACATCAATTTAAAATGAGAGTTATCAAAGAAAGAGCTTACATACTGAAGTCGATTATAATTTAAAATAAATGTTATGATATGTGTGTGTATCATTCTAATTCTGATACATAAAACTGGTTACATTTATGTGTAGACGATGTTGAATAAATTGAATTTTCTAGAAATATTATGGTATCTATATATATATAAAGTTAGTGTATTTATATTGTAATATAATTGAGCTTTTGCGAAAACCTTATGGCTATTATTTCACAAGGATCATAAAAACAATTGAAAATTGCTTTCGATCTGTAATTTAGAATTAAAAAAAATTCAATTTTACTAAAAGCTTTTGTATAAGTTTTCTAAATACTCTCACTCATTGGGATATCCGGAAGATTATAAACAGAACAAAAAAGTATTTTCATCACAAGTATTTTTTTAATTGAAATAATTTAATAATTTATTGTAAATTTTGTAAGCTAACTAGAATGAGTTGAGAAAATTCATAAAAATTATTTATTTAATATACACATTTTCACTAAAATTAATGCTTTCTTTGTAAATAAGATATAATTTTACTTCAGTGAAAGGAAACTTAAATATATCCTACCCTTTATTAAATTAATGAGTTGAATCATTTATTTCCTTGAATATCTAACTGCTGTAAAACTCATAATTATAAAATTTAAAATATATTAATAACGAAGACTATAATTACTAAATTTTATGAACCTGTATAAAACTTTGAATATATTTTATTTGCAATATTTAACGATGTTTAATATAAGTTTATAAAATTATTTTGAATGATTACAAGATTTGTTTAAATTACGTGTGTTTTTCATTTAGCCTGTTAATTAAGTATGATTTTACTATAGTGGTATATAAATATTTCTATTACTAACTATTATTTTCTTGAAATATTATTACATCCTTTCACTATTCTTGTTTAAGTAATTTCCTCTTTAAATGTATTCATATTGTAGTCTTTATATGTATTGTGTTTGAAATTATAAAATATAGGGTGTCCGAAAAGTATAGCTACATTTTCAAAAACGAATTAAAAATATACAAAAATTTTCGCAAACGTTTTTTTAAATATTTCGTTAAGGTATCCGACTACCCTAAAATCATGATTTTTTTCAAAAATTGACAAATTTCGCTTATGATTTTATTTTATAGGCCATCCTATAAGCTTAATAAAAATACCAAGTGTTTTATTTTCCATTCACTAGAACAAAAATTACAAATGTTTTAGTAAAAGCAGCTGCCATAACTTTACACAAGATGTCAGACTTTAAAATGCATTTTACTCGAAATGTGTTTTTTGGGAAAAGTTCAAACGGGAACAGCGATTGCTCAAAAAGTTTTAAAAATAATTTGCTGAAATTTTTTGTGTATTATCTGTATAACAATAGAAGTGTTTTGACTTTTATATTTATCAATCACTGTTTTATTTCAAAATTCCCAGTCATTTATGTGAGTATAATCACAGTCTTTTTAAGCAATTTCATATAATCACTAAGATAAAGTGCTCTAGTTTTTGTAAAAATTAAAATATCTCTTATCCTGAAGGTCATTTCAAACATGAATAATAAAATAAACTTCACAATTGAAAAATTGAGAATTTTCTCATAAAATGTTTGTACAGAGCTGGTCCCGTTTATGCAATTTTTTGTACATTTTCACCAGTTTTATCCCATTTTAATAATAATAAATTTCTTTCTGCTTTCAATTTTAGGATTTTTTCCTTAAAATATACTAAATAAATCTAATATAATCACAAAAAATCCCCATATTTTCATTTTTCAAAAAAAAAAAGTTGTTGCAAGTAGTTGAGTACTTTAAGAAAAATTTAAATTTTCTGTTTAATGAAACAAACAAGATAGTGCAACATCCGCTTTTTGCAATATTCTCGTTTCAAAGTGTCTTTAGGACTCTCAGGACTTTTAAATTGCAAATTTTTCAAAGTTTTGAAAAAATATATGTTAAAGCCTCAATATTTTTGAACATTTTGGTACCACAATTGTGTTGATACTGTGAACACTTCCGAAGTTATTGAGAAATAAGTAGTGAAACTTAAACGAAAATCCTAGCTGTTTCTTATCTTAAATTTCATTTTTCGCAAAACAAAAATATTTTAGCTTGCTCTCAGAATTTTTCAGAAACTATTTATGATATCAATTTGAAATTTTATACAATTTTTTTTTTCAAAATAAGACTCTTCATAACTTATACATAAATTTAAAAAAAAAAAAAAAAAAAAATAGAATTACTTTTATTTGAATTTTAATTTATTTTTTTCTTAAAATTTAAAAAATTCGTTATGATTGTATTTAAAAAAAAAGCTTTTTCTCTAAATTTCTTAAAACTTAGTATAAATTCAAAAGTGAACATTTTTATACCAATTAAAATTAATTTTGTAAATTTTGATCAATTTTGTACTTTAGAATCTTGCGCGGTGTAATATACTGATTTTCATATTTTTGAAAAATTGTCCAATTTTTATTTATTTATACCTTTTTAAATTTTTTCTCAAATTCTCTAAAAATTTGAAAAATACTGTAAATATATATGATTACCAAGTGGTAAAAATTTCTACTTATTGTTTTGTTTTATTGCTAAGTTACATTGGTTTGAAGAAGGATGTTTTTTTCGAGAGCACGCAGATCTGTTAAGGGTCTTGAGAGCTCTTAACTGCAAGAACAAGTGCAAGTTTTAACGAGGCTTATCGAATATAATCTGCAACACATACAGGGCTTCAATTTCGGACTACCAATGAAGTTCAAGTTCAAGATCTACAATTTATAAGGAACAAGAACAATTTATGTTGATATAGCACAAGGTTTGGCCACTTTTTAACTGTGGCGTGCCAAATCCATCTACCAATATGATTCAGCGTGTCACATAGTGAGACATTTTTGCAAATTTGATTCCTGCGATACTACATGCAGAGTTAGGGAGAGGAGTTCAATAATACATATTTTTAGTTTTATTATATACTAATTTTGCATCTTTTAAATATATTTCTTAACATGAAAATATACAGCATAAAATATAACTGTTTCTTCAAAAAAAAACTTTTTAAGAAATTAAAATTGTTCATATATTATGTATTTTTAACATAATTATTAAAATAAAAAATAGGCAAGATAAATATAAGTATTTCCCTTTATAGTTAAATAAAATTTTTAATGTGAACCCCTAGTGCTTGTATCACTCTCTTTTCATATCGTAAAATCAGGGATACCATTTTTTTTACTTTCGATTTACATGATTCTGAGCATTCACTTTGTAAACAATTTCCTCGGGGACTCGAAACATTTTTCATAGGAGGAAAGATTTTTTACTTTAGATCAGCGTTTCTCAAACTGTGGGGCGTGACAAATCTACGAGGGGGCGCGAGCATAATGAAAAGTCAAAAACAAAAGATTTTGAAAAATTATTAATTTACTGGATGTGAACAAAAAAATACAATCTGACATAATAAAAAATAAAATACACATTTACACAAATATATTACACTTATAAATGTATCTGTGGGCTACATAAAGTATTTTATAATTAATTTAACAATACTCATTTAAGAACCAGTTTAATAATTACCACTGACTCCACACACACACACATGGGAGCGTCATATATAAAATTATATACAAAAATTAACACTTATCTTTATAATTTGTACGGTTTATAATGAATCTCTTAACTGCCGATTAAAAGTTACGCAGTTCGCTTCCCAATGTTAACCGTTTTCCACGTAGACGCGCGTATGTGATGTATTGGAAGAGAAAGGAATAAAGAATTAAATAATCTGAAATAAATAAAAATCCTTCGCAAACATTGTCGAGGTCCTTTTACTGCATTCCAAAGCCTTCGGAGTAATTGTATGGATAGCAGTGCAAAGAAATGATTGTGTTTCGGAAAGACGTATTTATACGTCCATTGAAACTAACGCTTTGACTGAGCGAGACGTTTATATACGCCGGTGGCACTTAAGAGGTTCCGGTCGTATCGTAGTTTAGCGTTGAAGGGTACTATTATTGAATTCAATACATTGTTATTGTATGAGGGGGGCGCGATGAAAATTATGATTGTATATTGGGCAGCGAATATTGAAACTTTGAGAAGCACTGATTTAGAACCAAAAGCGGAAAGCATAATACATACAATTTTCTCTCTTCAAACAATTAAATCTATCCAGCAATGATATTCAAAAATTTACAAAATACCTGTAAATTTGTCTTTAGAGTTAGTTTTACCTTTCAGATTTTTTCGTAACTCCATAAATGTCTATTATTCTGAAGATGTCTGTCAAATAAGAACCATGACATATTTATAGACTTCCACTCAAAAATTACTCAAATGTGTAGACAGAGTGCCATTGAGAATTGTAACGCGTGCTTTAGGTTGCCGACCATATGATATAGCATATTGTCAAAAGCAAAATCTGAGACCCTGCTAAGGCTGAGGTGACTTTACTTGTATAGACTCTATGAGCTCTGAGTGATTTATGGTTTGCACATCGAAACTGAACTATAAAACATTGAAAAAAAATTGGTATTTTTCTTATGGAACGTAAAAAGCCGTAATTAAATATATTTGTTTGTTCATTAGAAATTAAAACTTTAATATGCAGTCATTTTTGGACATGCGGTATCTTTGTTAGAATCATTTAAAAAAATTGTAATTTGTATATACTACATTTAGATATTACGTTTTGCTTTTAATAAACCATTACTTTCATAAATTCCACTTAAGGTAAATCTTGCCGAAATTTTTTATATATTTCGTTTGCATCTGGAGCTGGTTACTTTTAATCACATGGCTCAGATCAATGAAATTTCTCGAAATCAGTTCTGTTTCTATTTTTCCAATAATGATATTTTAATGGCGAAAGAATCAAATACTGTCTCCTACTAAAACAGAAAGAAACTCCATCAGAAAATTTATTAAAATGCAATTAGACAACGAATAAAGTATTATCCTTTCTTTTTCTTTTTGAAGATGTTTGCATTTGCATCAGAAAAATATTTTCTAATTAAATATTTTACGAATGTTTCAGATATATCCGTTATAAGACGAGCACCATTTATAGTTAAAAAACTTGGGAAAGGCTAAAAAAAATGTATTATTTTTTTCAAAAAACAAAGTTGCATATAAAATGTATTGAAACTAATAAATTTATTTAATAACGACAAGATATAAAATTTTACTAATCATATTTAAAAATAATTTACCTTCATCTAAATAAAAATTTTAAAGACAAATTCGTATAACACTTTTTAAAATAAAAATAAATGTGTCGGGAAATGTTAAATAAATTATATTAAATTATATTAATTTAAGTGCTAACACATTTCTGTAGTTATTATTATGTGATATATATTTAGCATAAATTATGTATTGAGTTCAAGTATTATTTATAACTATCGAAACTAAAATAATAATTTTGAAAACATCTTAATATTTTTTTTATTCTTTGTCAGACAGTTTTAATTACTACTAAGCCACTTGGTTGATATGAATAAAAAGTTAGAATTTGTATGCCATATAAATATTTAGGCAATGATTTTTACATAGTATATAAATGTTTTTGAAAGCATTTTTATTATTTTTATTTTTTGTAATATGAATAATTTAAATGTAGAAGTTCATCACACACACACACATGCATAATAATGTAAGCTACTAACAAATAAACAATTCGGGTTAAAATCTTCGCCAATGTCATGCAGACTGCTTACTTTTTAGTATATGCATATTTGAAATTTCCTTATTGAAATTTTCTTAATTTGCGTCTTAATTAAGGTGACTTATGGAAATATAGAAACTAATTTTTTGAATTGTGTTTCCTTGACTTTATGTGTTACACAATGTTATCTAAGTATGAGCAGAGAAAAAAAGTAATTTGATTATTTAAATACTTTTATAGAGTATATATAAAGTACACATTCACGTGAATTCTAAGTTTACTTTTTTTACCTTCGAATATACCTAAATGGAGATATATTGTGTAAAATTAAAAGAAAATGAACTTAACTGATCTCAATGGCGCAACAGTCCATGATGGCCAAGGCCTACTCTGCCTATCTCAGTTTATGTGACCTTAGGCGCTGAGGTGCATGGACACATGTTTTAGTCAAGTGGTCAGACAGGCATGAAACCCCCAGTGTCCAGTTTCCAAGTAAGCTGGGTAATCATTTCATCCCACAGAAGGGATGAAAGACTGAGTCACGAAATTGCGCCTAGGATTTGAACCCCGGAAATGTGGCGTGGAAGCGCAATTCACTACTACTCAGCCACTGGGCTTCAAAAGAAAAAAAACAATTGTTTAAAATAGAAATATACTACTGTCGTGCTAGAATTACCCAATCTTTTAGCCATTGCAGCATATCTATCAATTACCATAAAATCAAAAATTTTCCATTCGTTACTAATTAAAAATTCTAGATAAAGTGCACTATTAACCTCCCAAAGATTCTTTAAAAAAGAAGGTTTTAAGCTCTTGAAAAGCTTCGAAGAAAAAATGTTGTGAAACTTAACGTTTGATAACAGAATCTAAGGATATTGGTAGATAATGAAAAAAGAAAAAGAACTTTAAAGAAACAAATATTAACGATTGTATATCTGATATATCTCACGCTGAAAGATTTGAATAAAATTGTTTTCTTCATTTAAATGTTATCCTAATGTACACTGACGGAAAGTAAAATATTTCAACAACAAGAAAGACTTGTGTTAGATAAACAAATTTGGTAGGCGCGTGTTGATATATATATATACATCTAAAAGAAGACATGGATTCAAATTTCGCTCTTCGCGTTTGTGGCTCAAGTAGCGCCACTTAAAACTTTCAAATCAGGGTTGCTATAAATGAGCGCTGTTAAGTTCGTGAGCGAAATTTGTCTAAATTTGACTTAATGAGTTGATGTTAGCCGAGAATGTCTTTAAAAAGACGAAGAAATTATCTGCAACTCGGCAAGTTTGAAGGAGGTGGTGTAATAAGGCTACGAGAAGGTGGCTTTTTTCCCCTCAATATTGCAGAAAGACTAGGCCGGAATGTGTCCACTGTCAATATTTGTTGGGATCAGAGATCAAGGAATGGTACTGTCTCAAGAATACCGGGTGGCCATGAGGCACTACTAAGAGGGACTACATGAGGCACTACTATTAGACGTACCGCATTGGCGCACCGTGCTACGTCTGCAGCAGAAATTCAAGCAACAGTTGGTACTACAGAGACATAACGAACTGTTAGAAATCGGCTACTTCAAGGACAGCACCAAGTCAGGCGCCCTGTAGCGTGTGTTTCATTGACTTCAAGCCATTGGCGTTTGTGATGCTAGTGGTGTCAATGCAGAGCTCATTGCAGAACTGAGGGGAGATCTGCTGTGTTTTTTGATGAAAGCATGTGTCTTGCCTTGGTGCCAGTGATGACCGTGTTTTGGTCAGGAGGTCAGGGGAACGCCTGCAACCAAACTGTCTGCGGCCTAGACACATTGGACTTACACCACGAGCCATTGTCTGAGCAGCAATTTCCTATGACAGCAAGAGTACTCGTGGCTATTCCAAACACACTGACTGTAAATTTGTACGTCAGTAGTAATTCTACTTATAGTACTACCATTCCAAAACAGCATACAAGGGGGAGTTTTCCAACAGGATAACGCTCGCACTCACACCAATGTTTTAACGCAACATGCTTTATAAAGTGTTGACAATTTACCTTGGTCTGCTAGATCACCATCTCTATCTCCAATTGAGCACGTATGGGATATCGTTGGACAACTCCTGCATCATCCACAGACAGCACTGACCGTCCCAGTATTGACACAACAAGTACAACAAGCATGGAACTCCATTCCACAAAGTGACATTCGTCACCTGTATGACACAGTGCATGCCCGCTTGCCTTCAAAATTCTGGAGGTTACTATCGGTTTTTAATGAAACATCATTTCATATTTTAAATGCCTTTTCTTGAGCTTTAACTAACCTGGGATCTTGAAAATGTTATTAATTTAACATGTTAACTTGACATTTGCATTCTCCAAATTTCAATACACTATAATACTTTTTTCTTAGAGCTGGGAGTTTTTTTTTCTCTCGTCAGTGTATTTTTTTTCATAGGAAAATACATAATGAGATTTTTGATGAAAAATTTTATACCGTCCTTGAACTAGGATTGTTTTTGAGTTAACAATATCAACTTTTTTTAATACAAATATTCCTTTTGATCAGATAAAATATGCTTCAATTTAATTTTAGATTCAGAGAGAATAAATTTATTAATCTTTGTCATATATCCGCATCCCAGACTTCGAAATGATCTCAACCGCAAAACATCACGGAACGAATGAAGAAAGCAAATAAAACAGAGAAAAAAAATGGATATATATTATTTCTTCCAGACTACCAGCTCAAGAAATCAGTGCTGTACCTCTTATCTTCTGAATGAGAACGTGTCCCAGCATCGTCTTTCAGTTCAAAGATGGGGTAGGATAGAGAAAAAAAGATTGCCTAGAGCAAAGGACGTGCGTGCAGGGATTCGGGGAGGTTGAGAGATGGAATTCATAGATATGGAATGAGGTACTTCTGTTATGGTCAGTAAATAAGACTAAAAAAGAACAAAACTCGCATAAGATGAGTAGCAAAAGCAAGATGCTCTATGCTTTAGTAATGTCATCCTAGAAGCTCAAAAAGTAATAGTGAGGCTTGCAAGAGTAGTCTAACAAAGAAAAGATCACTGTTAGAGAGATTGGTCATCATCTAGGGAAGTTATGATTAGACGTACTTTTACGTCTTTCGGTGGTGTTTCTCTTTCCTTTAAATGTATCATTTTGATGGGGTTTGCTATTACACTGCGTTCATGCAAAGAAAGATTTTCAAATGCCGAGAATAAGTTCGGGATGTGCATGGGGAAAAATATTTTTTTTCTTTAAATCTTCTCTCTTTTAAGTTATTACTTTTCCTAGATGCATTCTACATAAAGTTTAAATAATGAAAATTATGAAAAAAATTATTTTTTTAGTATTTGAAAATTGTTTGAAAGAATAAAAAAAGATACGTAGAACCTTGAAATTCCATACACATTTTGTATCCGTGATGTTTTCAATTATATTTTATTTTATACCAAGAAATCCGAATTAATCAAATTGAGAGAATGCGTGGAAAAATTAGTACTTAAATGTGAAATAATTCAAGGTACTTAAAAGTATATCCTAAAGCCATCGGAAATGAAATAATCAATATAATAAATGAATTAAATTTCTATAATTTCAGATATTTTTAAGTTACAGCAATCTCCCTCACAACCATTGTCAAATATACTAAAACTACTTCTAAGTTTGAAGAAAGCACTGCATATTAATAAACAATATATTTTAATGCACCATTTAGAAAAAAAATCTCATCATTTTCTCTTTGTAAATATACCAATTTTATGCACATTTCCAACACCAATTTTACATGACAGTCAAAAGTCATCTGTAACTTTTTGGTAACTGTAATTTTAACCAATTGTGAATTATTAAAGATTCCGATATACATTTATATCATTTCTGTGGGATTTATTTAATTATTTTTTAAGCATTTTTAAGTTTAAAAAAGCCCTAATTTCTTAGAAATCGTAGGGCAGTTTATTACCTTCTTACGAAAATGAATAAACAGTTGACTCTCGATAATTCGAAGTTGAAGGGACCAATGAAAAACTTTGAACTATCAAGAGGGTAGGGAAAAACTCCCAAAATTTACGAAGATAAATTTTTTTCTAACGCATTTAGATTTGAAATTATGTAATAAAACAACAATTGTACATAGTATGTATAAAATAATTTTAAAGTATTTTTTAAAAAGTACATATTACACAGTATAAATATCATACAGAAGTCCTGTATTTTCAAATATTACATTTATGTATTAAAGGCAATTTTTAAAAGAATACATACTGTGCATAGTTAAACTTTTTTGAAAAAAAAAAACTTTTATCTTTAAAAATCTGTTTAATTTATAATGGGTTCCCTTAGACCAGCGATACTCAACCTGCGGCCCGCGGACCACATACGGCCCAACGAGCCTTTTTAAGTGATCCGGTCATGACCCATTGCTCTGAGAAATTCTTTTATTTATACAATGTATTAAAAATTTGGTGGGAAATTCTTTGACAAGAAATCAAATCTATCAATTTTGATTTTTTGCTGTCGATGTCGTACGGCTGTGAATTGATATTCTTTTTCTATTTGTAACGGTTACGGTTAGTGATAACAGACAACAGTGGAGTAGCTACAATTTTATGGGGAGAACTAATTTTGAACAATATTTCATACCTTGTAAGCGAAAAAAATTCGAACGATTTGCAGGTCGACTGTTTTGTAGTGAAAAACAAACGTGGGTCAGTACTGGTATGATTTGTCACGAAAGTGCTGTATTTAAGAAATACCAATAAACTGGAATTATTCAATGAGACTGTACTCATCTTTCATACTATACTCATATTTATCATCTTTTCAAGAGATGATAAATAGGCTTTATTGAATATTCCTTGCAATAGCAACAAAGTGTTTTGTAAGATAATGTCACAGTAGTAACAAAGACATCCTAAGTAATTTGTTATATTATTGGTAAGCATATTAAACTGTTTACTTATGTAAAAGTTATGATGGAGTTTTTCTTAATTTCTTTTAATTTAGTGTTGATGACAAACGTAAAAAAAAATATAAAAATATAATAATTAAAAAAAGCAAAACGGGAGTTATAATATTTTTATCTATTTCCCATATTTTAAATTTCCAATGTTTTCTTGGTCTTAAAGCATTCCCCCTTCCCTCTTGTTGCCCCACGTGAAATGGCTGACATATGTATGCGGCCCAGCAGAAAAAAAGGTTGAGTACCCTTGCCTTAGACATTGTCCCCAACACCATTGGCTCTTAAAGGCAGGGTCCGATCCAGCCCATGCCCTATTTGGAGCTAAATGCCATAAATCACACAAATGAGTCATGATTCGTCATGTCACTTCAACGCAAAATACACAATCTACGCATCTCTGCTTCACAATAGTGTACCATCCTTTCTGAGCATGCGCAGCAAGTCCACGTGTTTAACGAAAGATACGAACGGCTGATGAAGCAGGAGTGGCCAGGCTATTGTCCACTTGAAGAAGGAAAGCAATAAAAGTGCCTTTGTGTCTTTTTTCCTGAAGAACCGGGAAACACAAAGAAGAGATGGCAGACAGATGGTCATCAAAGGGGCTACGGAAGGCTCGCAGAGACAATACAACACAAAACATGCAAGCTCCAACCTGTTTGCTACAGGACTCTAAATCAGGGATACTCAACCTTTTTTTCTAACCTTCAACCTTTTTACATAAGTCAGCTATTTCACGTGGGCCACAACTTGAGGATAAATGGGAGGGGGGGAATGTTTTAAGATCAAAATAATATCGGGAATTTAAAATGTGGAAAATAGATTAAAACATTTTAACTCCTTTTTTGCATTTTTTTATTATGATTTTTTGCATTTTTTTATGTCACTAACCCTAAATTAGAAGTATTTAAGGAACACTCCTTCACAATTTCTGCATCAGTAAACGGTTTTATATGAATACCAGTAATATAAAAAAATATTCATAGATTGTCTTTGTTATCGCTGTGATATTACCACTGACAAAACACTTTGTTGCTGTTGCAAAGATTATTCAAGAAAGCCTATTTATTACCTCTTGAAAGAAATCTTCGAGGAAAAGAGTCATTGAATGATTCCTATTTATTAGTATTTTTTAAATAAATTCAGCACTTTTGTGACAAATCAAACAATTACTGATCCATGATTTTTTTTATTACAAAACAGTCAACCTCCCGATCGTCTTGAAACGATTTAATATTTTGGATTATTTTTCACTTGTAAGATATGAAAAGTAGTTATAAAAATTAATTCCACCCATAAAATTGTTGCTACTCCACTGTTGTCTGTTATCTCTTATTGCAACCATTCCAAATAGGAAAAGAATATCAATTGGTACCCTTACGACACCGACAGCAAAAAAGAAAATTTGATATATTTGATTTCTTGACAAAGAATTTCCCACCAAATTTTTAATACATTGTTCTTAAATAAGTAAACATCTCACAGCAACGGACCATGATCGGGCCTTATTAAAAAGGTTCGGCGAGCCACATGCCGCCCGCAGGCTGCAGGTTGAGTATCGCTGCTCTAAATGATAGTGATTGTTCGAATTTTCGGGAGTTATACAAAATAATTTCGAATTATCGCGTGTTGTAGTCTGGCCCCAGTCACAGATTTTACTTAAAAATATTGAGTGTACCAAAACATATTGTTTTAGTTTGAAATATCAAGAGTTTTTTTAGGGGCTGAGTATATCCTTCGAATTAGCGAGAGAATCGTATTATCGAAGGTTTAAATTAGTGAGAGTCGACTCTAATTCTTATATCATTTAAAGTTTTTTTTTTGTTGAATAATATATTTTTTTACTACTGCAGATTATCGATTTAGTAAATTGTTTTAGGAAGGGAGAGCTGCGGAAATTTATTCGATGCAAGAAATTAAAGTAATTGCTGAATTTACATAACAGTGTTAAAGAAGCTTTTTTAATTAATGATGTTTGACTATTTTGTTCTTCTGGCTTGGTTTAAACCAGTTATATAAATCAATTTAACTATTTTTACTTCAAACAAATTATATTTTCCTTCAATTTTTCTCAACAAGATATTCCTAAGGTAATGAATAAATATTTTTATCATTTTCCTGTGTAATAACTAGATTAATATAATGATTTAACTTTCTGTGTGTTTGAAGTTTTTAAAGTTATATCTTTCTGTTTTTTTTTAAAGGAAAATTTTTGTTCATGTGTATAACCTTTATTTTGTCTAAGCTTTTGAATATAGGTTGAATAAAATGAGGACTATTTTGTTTCTATATTAATTAATGTAATGAATAAAAAAATTTACTAATGCTTTTAAATTCAATGATTAACGATTTATATTTCATTGAAAATTTTTTTTAATATCCGTTCATTAGAAAAAAGGTAAAGTAAAGCTTTTCGAGTAAATGGTGTAAATAGTTTTTACTAGATATACGTTTTATCTGCTTTTGTACTCAGATATTCTTTTGCTTGTATCATAAATTATTGAAAAACTGATAAATATATATTTACATATTACTAAAAAATTCTTAGAAGTAATATACCATTGATTATTCCTTTCATTTTCAAATCCAACAACGTAATTAAGTTTTAAATTGGGAGCTAATATATGCCATTTTAAAGAGGCAATATAAAATTATTAGTAGCTTTATTGATTTTCCACATACATAAAATCGTTTATACCGGTTCAATAAAAACAATTCATTATTTTAACCTTTAACATGCTATCTTAATTTCCCTTTGATTTATTTTAAAATATGTCAAAAATTCATTTGACAGTGTATCAAATATAACTTTTTTTATCATTGTATATATATACATTTCCATGAATTTGAAACTTAATCCAAGAGAAAAACTTTCTGTACATTACTGAAAAAATACCCATAAATTACAGCGGAGAAACTTTATATGTTTCATTATATATTTCATCAAAAAAGAAACATTTTCTTATTAATTTATAAGAAGAATCTTATGCGGAACATATTTTCCTATATTTCCGGCAAAATACTTACTGCTTCCTTATATAAGTAAATATATTCGTTGCAATTATGTATTGCCTAACAGACTCCAGATGTACCATCAACGCCTGTTTACTAACAGTGTCATTAGGATATGTTATTGTGCAATATATGTAACATGATAAGGAGATCATGATGTATGGTTACGATAATGTTCCACATACCATCTTGCAGGTGGAAGCAAACTACCATATGGAGATCGTCAATCAATCGACCAAAGAGGGATTGTTCGGATTCATAGCGTTAGGAAGGAAGATGAAGGTATTTATAGATGTGTAGCCACCAACGGGAGAGGTGAAAAAGCTGAAAGACCTCTTGTGCTGAAAGTTGTCAGTAGGTGTAATTTTTTTTCCCTTAGAAGTAAATCACGTGTTACCAGATTTCGTTAAAATATGTCTTGTAAATATTGCTTTAAACACTACAATTTTAAAATCGAGTACAGTTATTAAGAACTAATGTTCAATGAGTTAATTTCAGCTTGACTGACACTTAAATTATTTTTCTTCGAATAAATAATTTTCATTTATTTTTGTCTTAGTAAATATTTAGCTTTGACTTAAAAATAAATAAATATTTAATTATTTTTGCCTCACATTTTTTTTCCAAGTACAAAGTGTTCTTACTTTGATTCTAAAATTATCTCTATTTTAACTCAGTATTTTGTATTTGTAATGCCATCGTTATTCTTGGTTTTATATTGTAATTTGTTGCTTTATAATTTTTGTATTGTGTTAATAAAGAATTAATTGTTGTACATCCTTGTGTGAGATCCCTAGCGGTTATTTTACAGCAGAGTAAATTCAGGGAACTGTGAAGCAGAACAACTTTTCAATGGACCATATAAACTCTGTTTTCTCACATAATATAATGCGATTACACTCACAAAACATGTTGTTCACACCATGCCATAAGTCATTCTCCCCCTTCTAAACCGCTACTATCCCCTCTGTCCCCTTTCGGACAGTGACCTTACACTTCCTCTGGGTAGGGAAATGTCCTTTTTAGCGATGAGAATAGAATTAGAAAATAAAATATAAACATATACTTGTTATAACTTTGCACCTATAAATAATTAAAAGTGCATTAATGAATATGGCATGGTATTAAAAATTAAAAATAAACAATCGTAGTTTACTTGTGAAATATTTCATTTACATTGCTAGAAATGTAATTGAAAAATGATGAGATACAAAATTTTACATTTCTTATACATATTTTTTTTTAATATTTATCTTAAAATATATTTCTAAAATTTTTCTTCTTTCTGTTTATATTTGTTTCATTCTAAAGCAATAGTTTAATATTGATTGAAATTAATAATATAATCAAACTAAGTTTTCTTTAAAAATACCCTTCATAAGTTCAGGTATTTATTTAGTTGTTATGATCAAAACTGAAAAATAATGTAATTAGGTATAACTAAATTCAAATATTGCATAATGCACCTTCTAGTAGAATATAAGAAAACTCTAAATAGAAATAGAAGGGTTTATAATAATTTGCATCGTAATAGAGTATTTTTGATTTATTAAATATTTACAATAAACAGCGTGCACTTTAAAATAAAATACATCTAGAATATTTTTATAAGAATTGTGCTGTGCACTTTGTTTTTAGGAATATCAAACGTTGATAATACACTCATGGACAAAGCAATTACAGCAGCAAGAAGGAGTCGTCAAAATGAAACGAAATTTTACATATGTAACGACTACTTTGATATAAGTAAATGATTAGAAAATCAAAGAAAAAGCATCATTTATTTCAGAGAAAAAGGCAAAAGAACGGACTATTTAATACCCTATTTAACCCTTATAGCGCGAATGCATGATGCGATACGATCGGGCATTGAGTCAAACAAGTTCTGTATGATGTCTTGAGACATTTCGTTCCATATCTACTGTAGCCTTGTCTCTAGTTATTTCAAACTCGTGGGATGCCCAACTCGCCGTCCCAAATGATCCCAGACAGGCTCGATTGGAGACAAATCTGGGGATCAGGCAGGCTGAGGTAGTAACAGAGCGGAGACAGTCTTGTGACATCCTTTCCGTGTGAGACCTAGTATTGTCTTGTTGAAAAATGGCTCCTGGGAGTCGCTGCATGAGTGGCAACACATGTGGCTGCAGAATGTCATGGACATACCCCTGGTCTGTCATGGTGCCACGGATCAATACTAGGGGTGACCGTGTATTGTAGTCAATGCACCCCATGCCATCACACCAGCTGTGGCAGCGGTGTGTCGCTGTAAACAAAGTCGGGATTGAGGCGTTCACCGCGGGGTCTCCATACACGAATGCGATTGTCATCACTACTGAGATTGAATCTGGATTCGTTGCTGGTTCCATTCAGCTGCAGACCAGGGCGTCGATGGGTGGGCATCAAGGGCAGCTCACGTAATGGGCGCCACGATCCCAAATGTCCTTCAGCCAGGCGCCTTCGTATAGTTCGAGAAGACATAGGGGCCCCTAGTGAAGGTGTTACCTGTACCTGGATGACGGCCGATGAAGCAATTGGCTGTACGCGTGCATTTATTACGATGTGGCGGACTTCTCGACGACTGATCTGTCGAGGGCTTCCTGAGCCTAGTCTTCGTGTAAATAACATCTCTCGGATCCACTGGTCCCAACACCTCCTCACAACACAATCAGATCGGCCTAATTCACGAGCTACTCGCCTAGCTGACCACCCAGCTTCCATCAAGCCGATGATTCTCCTTTCTCAAACTGTGACAGCTGCTCATATTGTCTTCGAAAACGGCATAATGGCATGTGTACCTCAGCTCTTTCTCTTTGTAAACGATTCAGCACACTCAAACAAGCTTTGATTACCTGTTTTATACTGCACAAAGAACTACCGGCTATACGTAATGCTCAACCATGCTGCATTTCTAATCATTTGCATATTTCCCCGACATGTACCTTCATGTCAAGTTTCGTTCCGATTCCGCTATTATTTCTTGGTGCGCTAATTTTTTTGTCCATGAGTGTACATATTTCAGTTATTTACTTCATAATTTTTGTTTTGCCGCAAAATTTTTCCATTCTAATTCTATTTTTTTTTAATTTTAAAAGTTTTAATTTTTTATGTGCAAAATCAGAATTTTTGCTTCTCCTTTTACTTTAACAAGAAATTTTTAAAAAAATCCAATTTTATTATTCATGTGTAGGTTAAAACATTTTGAGCATTAAAAACAGAGAGATGCTTACAGTATCTCGTCAGGATTTAAATTCCTAAAAGACGAGTTGAGTGCAATCAAAAAGACATAAATATTGAAATAATTTAAAAAATAAAAGGCGCATTAAAAATGCATTTTTATGAGGATTTTAAATCAACAGTAAAAAAAAATAAAAAATAAACGATTTTCAATTGTAGAAATAAACAGATTTTTTATACATATAGCACCATATGAGCATTATCTTTTTATTTCTTTCTCGAACTCTCTCGCAATGAAAAATATAGTAATTGTTTTGACTGAAATTTGAAAGATAAAAAATTCAAAAATGTACTCTGTTTCAATCTATTATTTTTAGAATGCTGTAGCATCATAGAGTGGTTTGAATTTCCTAATGGAATACGGCTTAAATTGTTATTTCTAAGAGTTTTAAAGTCCAAATTTTAAAATATTTACCTTCTCAAAACTGCACACACACACACACATTTCCAACTTACTTTAACTTCATTATTTCTGTCTAAAATGAATATTTACAACTAAAGATCACGCAACTTCTTAAACTCAACTGAACTGTGTATTGAAATATGTTAGTTTCATTTAGTTTCGCATGGAAGTTGCACTATGTCGATTAACATACCAGTTTCTAAATTTAACTATTTTAAATGTATTTAGAAGGTCTCCACTTCCATTAACATCGCACTAGAACTCTGCTGAGGTATCTTAACGACGGTCCAAAACACCTCCAGGGATAGGCGACAGAGCATGCAACTCCTTTTAGTCAAGAATACGATTAAATGCTGCGTTGTACAAATGTTGCAAACATGTACAGCGATTATTTATCTTAAGGCAATTCAAAATGTAATCGATTCTTTATTCTAAATCAAAAGATATGTGATATTATTTGGTAAAAATAGGAAATTTGTTTCCATATGATAAATTTTAAGCACAATTCTCTTCCTTCTGTAATTCGAAGTCTCTGTAAACGAACGTTTACAAAGGAATGATATAAACGTTGCTGTGAAAGAATATTAATTTTTACTTTTTTTTATCTTATATTCTAATAAAATAAATGGTGTAAAAATAGTTCACACTTAACATACCTACTCATAACTAAGTACTGCGTCTGTGATTAAGTAAACTATTTTGAAGATTGACTGAAAGGTTAAAAATATATATAAACCTAACACGAATATACTAACTACAAATATTATGAGAATTAACATGAAAAATAACAAGATCTTAAAACCTATTAAGTGTATGCCTTATAATATAATTATTCTAAATTTCTCAGGGAAGTTAGAAACGTCTTCGAACCCTACGACAAAGTGTCAATTCATTTTTCTTAATAAATATAATCAGACAAATCGGATATTCAGAACAAAGTACACTCAAGTATATTAAAAAAAAATTAAAGCATCTTAATACTTTACGCAATTTACCTTGAGACAATACTTGAGTATTATAAAGAGAGAAAGAGTGTTCCTTTAATTTCAATATTCATCAAATTACCGTAGAATCTGGCGTATAAAGCTCACTTTTAACACAAAAAATAAGATCGAAATTTACGGGTGTACGTTATACGCGAAATAAGAAAATGTGAGCTTGAAAAATAATAATAAAAAAGATGAGCAGACAAAAATTAGACTTCTTCATTGATCTCAATGCTGTTTACTTAAGGCTGTTTTCGCCATATGTAGGACTGTGTGGATTTAACGCGGAGCACATTTTCGTACAGAAAAAATACCTCAGTTTTTTTATAAAAATGTGTGACACTGTAACTCATGCATTTGCTTGTATTATAGTGTTTTTGAAATTTCAAAATATTCCATAAATAATCAGTTTTTCTTTTTAACATGTAAAAGGATAGTTCATTTAGCATTACGGTATAGGAGAAAAATGTGAAACAAATTTTATAAGAGAAAAATGTGTCAACTCAGATGAAAATGAGTAGTATGGTAAAGTAAGTGATTCTCTACCGGATAGTGAAGCCAGAATATAATATTAATATTTGAGTACTTTTATATCTGAAAAAATATTCCTAATTTGGGTCCTATTCTTTAACATTAGCCGAAGCCGGCTTTTTAAAAAACGCCATACCTAACGAATTTAAAGGGTTGTAGTTCTAGAAGTTAACTATTTTTTTTTTCGAATAAATGACTTCAAAACATGATCAAATTGAACACATACATTTCAGGTTCCTTCTTAACTCTAGATTGCCCAATGAAGTCATTTTGACTGCTTTTTCATTCCATTTAGAAAAACAATTACATATACAATGTACAATTTCTTAGGATTTTTTATAATATATTTTTTTTCCAAGTGAAGTACATTTTTTATTGTTAATATTTACTAATAACTCTTTATATGACTGTAAATAATATAAAAAATATTAAAAGTTAATTTTAAACAAATTTTCTTACGCATTAATCATTCTTTCACAATGCAGTCATTTTGACTGCTTTTGGGCAATATAGGCATATACTAAATTTCCGTCTTTCTGGGGGGGGGGGGGGGGGGCGCGTTTTTCGCTGAATATACCTTAAAATTAAAAAATGCAGCTTGGAAGTATAGGTGCAAGTTATACATTTTACAATACTTAATTATCCAAGATAACATCTATAAATTGCATATTGTGATAAAAAAAATGACTGTATTTTGTACCATTGTTTAAATGCAGTGTTTAGCACATCAAGTTGTAGCTTATGGTTGCTGAATTTTCTCACAATAACAAGTCTCAGTGTTTTTTTCTTCAAATAAATAGTCGTAAATTTATTGAAATTTTGAAAAAAAATCGTATTCAAAGTACTTTACTCTTAGAGCCTACTCATCTGAAGTTGATTTCTTGAAGATCCAAATCACATTTCCTCGCTCATAAAATTGTAACTGTACACATCTATTGTAACTATATATATTGTTTTAGTTAATATTCAACATAACCAAAGATCAATATAGCTTATGCAAGATTTTCAGCTATTACAGTTCTGCAAAGAATCTTGCGTCGCGTAATTTTCGAAGAGACTTGCCAAATCCGTTCCACATTGAAAATTCACTGCAAAAACAGAGACGTATCTGAGATATCTGAGACTCGAAAACTGATAAATTCAAACTATGAGAGAGAAAATTGTTAGAACAGCCTTTGGATTTTCAATTAGTAAGTGAAACCTTAAGTTACATAAATTTCAACTTTATTTTGTAGTGTAAACTTGAACTTACCAGCACGAATTTTTTTTCTTGGAATATTATTTTTAATTTTTATTATTAATGTCGATTATAAATGAGTTGTAAATAGCTTTTTGAGTTGTTTAAAAAGAACAATCTGCCCAGCAGAGCATTATTATATAATGAAAGGACATTATTATTATGCACTTTAATTTATGGTCATTTTTAGAAGTCGGTAGCACACACTACAATTATTAGAGATCTTATGACTTCCATTTCATAAAAACAGTTCCTTTGAATGTAGGATCTAACTCAATTTTACACGTAGATGACTTTATAAAATATAAATACGTATATAATATACTAAAATTCAATTTTAATTGAAAATATTGTACAGTGTTTTATTGATTGATTAGAAATAAATTTTGAAACATTATTAAGTTAATGTTTCTAAATTTCCTGCTATGAATACAGATTCTTTGAGTTTATTGATTGACATATTTAAATTTCAGAATTTAGTCGTAATAAACAATGGACTGGTGAATCATCGGAGTTTTAAATTATTAATACTTTGCTGGTTTATTTTTGTGCTAAAAATAAATCTCTGTTCTCTACTCTTTTTGGAATGGTTAGTCAAACATTAGACTATCTATTCATTCGTAAGTCTTCTGCGATATGAAACTTATTAAGCACTCTGGAACCTCATTAAAATACAAACATTTCGATTGAATGCACATATAGATCGTAAGCTTGCATTTCAAAGGGAATTAGCACTAACATGGTTAATTATATTTTCCTAATGTTTTTGACATTTCAGGGAATTAATGTTGCGATAAATTTGGATGTACGGTATACAGAAGGCAAAAGGAGAAACTACGATTACAGAGGTCAGGGCTTCATAATTTTAAGTGTGTGTGAATAGATAACCTTTGTTTAAATTAAACTTATTTTAATTGGAAATAATTGCAGTAGTAGTTACTGCCCTTGTATGAAAGGTTAAAAAATTATTTTTATAATTTGTTTTTATAATCAAAAGACTATTTCTATTACCTTGATTCTCACTGAAAAGAATGAAACAGACTCGCTCGTTCTATGGAAACACTGCATTTTCGCTACTTTTTAATTATTTTTATTACAACTTAAATTTTATGGAACAATAACTAATTGTTCTTTTAACTTCCCTTATCGAAATTATGACGAGAGGGTAAAGTAGTTTGTTTACTTGGAACCCCCTCCCCTTACATTGCACAATGGGTGGTTATTTTCATGCAACCGAATCGCTGTGTTTCCAGTTGGTCACTTTCCTAGTAGTGATCGTGCGGATGGAAACCGGTACTTTCAGCATAAACGTGGTCAGAAGCAGCCAAATATTTTAACAGGAAATGAAACTTAAGAAAATGGCCCTAAAATTGAAATCCACATAGTGTAACTGTCATTTAATTTAAGAAATTACAATATATATATATATATATATTTATAGTTTTCGCGATAATTTTATAAGGAAACCATTTCAAAGTAAACAATTGCAATTTTATTATTGATTTAAATGTTAATTCCAGAATGATAAAACTATTCAATAAAATTTTATTAATATGTGCAAGATTTCAAAAAACTGAACTAGTTAAATTTTTCTCTTGCAATCATATTTCCCGAGAATAATTAATGTAAAGAAAACTGACATATGCAATAGCATGATAATTAATTGTACTCAATTTCTACATCTTAAAAAATACCTTTTGATTAATTAATTCCTTTATTATGGCATGTTATATTAGAAGTTCCTATTTAAATCTAAGGAAATTTACAGGACTTAACATATAGAATTAAATAAACATTAATTCAAATTACATATATTGAGATTAATACATGTCTACGATTAGTACATAAACTACATTAATCTAATTGTAAAAGTTATTTAACTTGAATCTATTTCAAGCATAACGTTAAATATCCTTGTGTTCCATTTCAGGAAGTTTAATCGAAAATTTTATTTTCGTTAAAGACATTTCAATCTACGACACCATATATAACCTTAATTATAATGTATTACATACTCAAAAATATCTGCTAAGTAAATGCGTGTTTTAAACAAATTTTTATATAAAACGAGCCCTTTACGGTTTGTACTGAGGGAATAACTTTACAAATTACGCTACATTCATTTTAAGGTAATTAACTTAGAGGTCTTGAATAGCCAACTTCTATCTCTTAATTATTAAAAAATTGAATAGAACCATTTATTCCGCAATTTTGAACATACACAAACTTTCACAAAAGACCATTTATTTTAATCACTGCCGTTTCTGCACAAACAATGGAGACAGCCTTGAATTCCGCCAGGGCGATTGAAACAAGATGACAGCAACCCGTGAAACTACTTTAAAGGAATGTGCCGGAAAAGAAAATAAAGTACAATGATTGCATTTTCAGTGATTATCTCAGCAATTCTTCACCATATTTTCTCTTTCAAACTCTGCAACAAAGGGACCATTTTTATATGAAAGGCATCTCATATTTCTGGAACCTTTTTTTATTCTTCTCGTTTACCTGATAAGCACAAACTATTTGTGACTGAGTCAAGATTGGGAGAAAAATCATTGTTGATATGGCACAAGAAACAAAATAAAGCAGGAAAAAAGGTAAAGTAAAATATTTTCTCCCGGGAATAGACACAGAGCCGAGCAATAAATTTCATCTTGTGTTCTTTTCCGTGGTGGAAGTTTAGTTTTGGTTAAAAGTGCTGCAAATGTCTGGTTTGAAACGAGAGATCATGTGATTCGAATGAGCTAAAACTGATTTTGAAATCAAATTCGAATCAGAACATTTGAAATGCTTTTAATGTATTAAAAAAAATGCATTAAAAAATAACAAAATATGTTCAAATGATAAAATAAAGATTCATTTAAAACGATTTTAAAGTCATTTGTGCTATAGATTATTATGCTTTTTTAACACTGATACACTTTAAAAAATTTACGAATATCTAAATAAAATTTTTGAAAAAAATATAATTTATGATTTAAAACAGTTTTTAATCAGCTGCGTTGTTGAGTGAACTAGTTTTAATAAAAGAAACCACCTGACTTGTTCATAGGCCTTACAAATATTCATTTTTTTGGTTAATAAATAAAATTATTTTACTTTTAAAATGAAAATATTTCCTATCAGATCTATAAAATATTACAGTTACATTTTCGTATGAGTCTCTATTTTAAAAGTTTCAAATTTTAAGCATGAAAACTTCAATTTATTGTTTGCATGAATATTCAATTAATGGTTGTTTATGTATCTAGTTATTCATAATTATATAAATTTAATAGGTACATTCCATAAAACTGTACAACGTAAATTAGTAAATGTATTACAAAATTTGATTTTTATAGCCCTATTTCGAATTCAATGTCCCTGTTGTAGAAACCAGAATTTAGATAATCATATAAAAATAAATCCTGAATGGAATTTTGTCTTTTTATTTTTCCATTGGAGTGCTGAAGAATTTAAATATTCAATTATAATTACAATTATGTGAATAAATAGTGCTTCTAGATATGTTATTATTAACTGTCTCATGCCGTTTTATTCATGGATTCAAAACATTTCTTATTTTATTGATTTTGCAATAAGCAAATTTTAAAATTCAAAATGAAATTATTTAAGGCCAAAGAATAAATTGATATGCAAAAACTTAAAATCACAAAATGCTTTACTAATTCAATATATTTTAGGTAAACTATTGTTGTTGTATTCTTCTTTTTTTGTGGGTTAAAGTAAATGTGACTTTGAAAAAAAATTAAATACACTTGTACTGCTGTTATTTCATAAATATTAATGATGAACTAGTTGAAAGAGAGAAAAAAAATGTCATAAATTGTAAGTCTCATTAATACTAAAATACATATATCTATATGCGTTAACTACATAAATTGCATCTATGGTAATTTTCAGTTTAATTAATTAACTGACAGGAAAAGAATTTTACGAGTATTCCTAAACATTAACTCGTTCTAAATTTGTTCATATGACTAATAATATTTTGCAGTTTAATTCATTTCACATAACTTAAATTTTCAGGCATTTAATATAAAAAGAATTAAGGCATTTTACTTACTTTTTTTTTATCTAACCGTAACTTGAATTTGCATCAAATACAAAAACATTTTACCGTTCTATATATTTCAGATACTATTCTGTAAAAAATTTGAGGTCTCTAATGAATAAAACAAGTTCTTAGGAAAAATGTCAATGGATTATTTTAATGAGAACCTGACAGAAATTTCTTCTTTCTAATTACTTTGAATTCCCTCTTTGCGCATTTTTTTTCTGGGACCTTCGTAGAAATTTATTACCTGTATTAATAATTTTTTGCTCAAATAATAATGATTTTAAAAGTAATTAGTTTTTTCAAGGTTGGATACCTGCTGGTGGTTATTAATGGAGATAATTAATAATAATTTATTGTTAACGGGGAGAAAATTTAACTTCATTGCCTAGCAATATAATAGCTTTCTTATAATTCAAAACAGAAAATCTATCATTTGCGTCCAAATTTTATCAAATTGATTGTTTTATTTTTTTTCTGTACATTAACTTATAATTTTTTTGACTTATAAAATCACTGAAAAACAAAAAACTAACGTTTACAGTATGCTTCTACTGATTTTTATTTAAATTAATGTTATCTTAGTTAATATCGTACACATCCGTAATTTCTCAATTTTGCTCGAGATTTCAGTATATACCGTAAAATCCTAGGTATAACGCGCACCTATACTTTCAAGCTTAATTTTTTAATGTTTAGGTACATTCGCCGTATAACGCGCATCCGCTTTTTTATGAAGAAATCAAAAATATTAGTATACATTGCTCTTATGTTTTGAAGTCATTTATTCGAGGTATTATCCCAGACTTTTAGCAAAATAGTTATCTTCTAGAACTACAACTCCTTTTTAGTTCATTAGGCATTTCTTTTTAATAAATAGTATTCGGATGCTTGTAGAAGTAAATTTTTGTTTTTTTATTTTCAAATCTTTTGTTGTTTTTACAGCTATCGTTTTTATACCCGGCTTATAACGCGCACCCTTAAGGTATCCGACTAAGTTCGGAACCGTGATTTTAAAAATGCGCTTAAATGGATAATTTTCATGATATTTAGTGTCGCTTAGATTATATTAGATGCATAAAATTGTTTTAAGGACATTTTGACAAAAAAAAAATTATTTAAACTTAATATTTTAGCAAAAAATTAAAGAATATTTTTTTCAAAATGTTCTCCTTTTATAAAAAATGCTTTTAAAACAATAATATTTTGTGTATGTGTGTGTGTGTGCTTATATAAAGTAAATACTTCTCCAGAGAGTCTGAACTATTTTTTTTTGAAAAATTCACATTATTTTCATAGTTATAACAAATTGAAGTAATTATCGGCGTTTTTTTTTCTTAAAATTTCTCCCCTCTGTTGTCATAAAACTTGGATAAACCTACTTCTAAGTCATATATTTCAGAAATTCTAGTTGAGCCTCTGTACAGAGGACTGAGCTATATACCGGCAAAATATTATTATAATAGAAGCATTTTGCACAAAAGGAGAATATTTTAAAAATAGGTCATTCTATGTTCCTTTTTTGTCAAAATATTGTACTTAAATAATTTTTTATTGTAATACTATTCTTAAAACAATTTTATGTACATTTTCTAATCTAATTGACGCTAATATCATAAATATTATCCATTTATACGCTTTTGCAAAATCACGGTTCCGAACGTAGTCGGATACCTTAAGTTTCGATCATATTTTTTTTGTGTTAAAATTGCGCGTTATACGCCGAATTTTACGGTACTTCTCAGCAAAAATCATTCTTATTGCTTTTTAGTATAATCATGAAAAATTCGAAGTAATAATTAATCTAGTGCTTTGAGCAATCCCAATATTGTATAATTTAAAAACCAAAAAAAATTAACAAACTTGACATAGACATAAAAATTTATATTAAGCTTAAAAGAAATTGTAGAAATATGTATAAAACGTCTCTTTTTTTTATATTTTAAAATTCAATATGTCGAACAACTTTTACAATTCAATATGTCTAAAAGAGTTGGATTTGAAGAAAATAAAATCTTCGAATAAAACCCACGTTGAATAAAATGCATGGAAAATGTTAGCCTCTGTCTTCTAGAAACGCAGAATCTATAAAGATATTTGGCAAAGTGTTTCCTTACACATATCATATTTCCTGGTGGATAAAAAAAGAATTGCTTACTAACATCACCCATACTTCCTTCCACATATATTCAGACATAAAGTCTCCGCAAAAGAAATGTTTCTTTTATCATTACTATTTTTCGGAGAGGGCATTTGTCCGGAAAGCAACAGCGCCGCCGCAATATCCGCGGACCATTCGAAGAAAACGGTTCGCGATCTGGTGCGGAATAATATGAAACTCTCCAGAACCAGTTTTGCGCCTCGCAAAGAATATGTTATCGAAAACCAATAGTCTCTTCGAGATCCATACAGAGACGCTCTTTGAGGAGTCGCTCGCTCTGCACTAAATCAGATGAATTTCAGATAAAGAAGACGAGTACGCGGAACTTATTAAAGCGTAGAGTGTGTGTTGCCTCAAAAAAGAAATACAATATAAAATGTTGCGTTTGGCAGAGAAGCTACACACATGTATTGTTTTTATCTCTTAACTAATTCAAAAAGTCTCCCTGCTTCTTGCGCCATTTCTTTATTCTAATGTTGCCATCCGAGACATAAAAAAGCTTAGCTTTATTTTTTTATAAGTACGACTCAGAACTAGAGCCATAAAACTACAATACGTTGTACTTTTGATAGAACAATTGATTTATATAAAAACTATAAACTTAAGATTCATCTAGATTAATAATTTAATAAGCTTTTCACTCCCATATCAATTCGAAATATTTTTACAGCAATAGTCTTAAGGCTGTTTTCGCCGTTGAAACCATTGACGCGGAGCACATTTTCGGACAGAAAAAATGCATCAATTTTTATAAAAATTTGTGACATTGTAATTCCTGCATTTGTTTATAATATAGTGTTTTTAAAATTTCACAATATTCCATAAATAATTATTTTTTCCTTATAACATGTGAAGGGATAGCTCATTTAGCATTACGGTGTAGGGAAAAAATTGCAAAACTTATTTTATAAAAGAAAAAATGTGTCAGTTCGGGTAAAAATGGGTAGTATGATAAAATAAGTGATTCTCTACAGGATAGGGAAGCCACAGAATATAATATTATTGTTTGAGTACTTTTATATCTGAAAAAATATTCCGAATTCGGCCCCTATACTTTAACATTAGCCGAAGATAGCCTTAACTCTAAATTTTTGTTGTTTTAGAAACAGAATATTTGTGAATACGTTCGGAATCGTGATTTTTAAAAAAGTATATAAATAAATAATTTCTGATATTAAGTGTCATTTGAATCAGAATTTAAATATAAAATTGCTTTAAGAACATTATTACAAGAAGAAAGTATTAAAAGACAATTTTTTTGGCAATGGGGAAAAAAGAACTCATTTTCAGAACATTGAATTTATAAAAAATGCGTCTATAATAATAATATTTTGACTTATTTATTAATAATAACAATAATCTACCTAAAGCTTTTGTACAAAGTATGATCTAGGATTTTTGAAATTCATAAGCTTGAAGTGGATTTATTCATATTTTTTTATTTTAAAGAATAGATATTTTAACAAAAAAAAACACCTTTTATTATTTCAATTGATCGTAACTCAGACAATAATACGAATTTTTCAAAACCCTAGTTCAAACTCTATAGAAAAGTCAGTCGTATACTTATATAAAGACAAAATATTATTGTTATAGAAGCTTAATTCATACGAGGAAAATGTTTGAAAATATGTTATTCATTCTTCATTTTTGCGAAAAAATGGCATTTAAATAGCTTTTTCATGTATTAATATACTTAAAAGAATTTTATATGTATATTCTAATTAAACTGTCACTAAATGTGAAAAAAATAATTTACATGCTTTTTTAAAATTTCGGTTTTAAACATAATGAGTCACTTTAATCAGTCTCTGAATAGCTTTATTTTCTGTAACTCTGAAAGGAACCCTAGTACATATTTTCTCCTTTTGTCTATTTTTTTTAACCAGATTTTTAAAATAGTATATACTTTGATGACTGCTCTAGGTGTTTATTATCATTTCAGTGCAAAAAGAAGTTATAATTCCCCTTTTATTAGAAACAGAATTCTTGTTGAATAAAAAGCATATCGTTAAAAAGCCTTTGAAAGGCTTTATTATTATATCCTTTTATTTTGTGATGAACTTGTAATTAGAAGTCTTCTGCAGTTTCGAAATGTATTATCCCTAAAACAGGAATAACACATCTGTGCGTTTTTTTTAAAAAAAAAATGTACATAAATATATCAATTGTTTTGTACTAAAATAAGCTCTTTTGCTTCTACAAACAAAAAATTTATTTAATTTACTTAAATGTTGAATACTAAATTAATCCGTTGTTTATAGTCAGCTCAGATGCTCCAAAACACAATAATCTTTAATACTGGTATTATTTCTCCGATATATTAAAAATAAAACAACTGAATTATCAACGAACAATACAATATCTTTTGATACAATCATAAACTCGGAAAAAGACATATGAATTTATAAAATTTAAATTACTGAAAAAATAATTCACTATGTTAGTACCAAGAAATATAGTATGTGTATGCTGGAATTAAATAAGTTAAACTGGTTGTAGAAATAAAAACGAGTGAAACAACATTTAATGTATTGGACGGATGACATTGTTCATTTTATTGCATCTTGAATAATAAAATAAATATTTTAGATTAAATTCAAATGATCAAAAGTTTTTTAAAATGTAAAAGTATAAGCGTATAATTTCATATTGTTCGCTTTTGAATTTTATATATAATTGCGTTTTTAACTTAACTCAGTGGCGCAACAGCCAAGAAGATGTCTACTATGAAAGTCTTAGTTAAAGTGGCCTTGGGCCTTCAGATGTATGAGTAGATGTTCCGGTCATGTGTGGTCAGTCTGACGCGAAACCCCCATTGTTAAGTTCCCAAGCATGATTGGTACTCATTTATCGATCCACTGGAGGGTTGGAAGGCTGAGTCGACCTCACCCATCCCGGGTTCGAACCTCAGACCTGTTGTATGGAAGCGCGATGCATTATCACTTAGCAGCTGGGCTTCAAGTACGTATATATTTCAAAGAAATTAAGATTGCTATTCAAAATGCTTTTTCATGCAAGGATATTAGTTATATTTATTATACATCTACAAATGAAAAATAACACTTGTGATATTAACTATAAAAAACAATAACATGACAAAACGTAATAATATGTACTTCGTAAAACTAAATGTCTCAAATCACTGAAACAATCGCTTGTAATTCACGGCAAATTATAATGTTCATTCTTGATTTTAAAGTGACCTTTTTTTTTTTAGTTCAGCATGTTGTATCAATTATATTTCCGAGGCGTCCACTCCTTTATCTGAAGTTTACATTAATCGTTATAAACAGAAAATATATAGCTGAATTTGCTTTCTTTCTTTTTTTAAAATTCCTATTAAGTGTTGTCGTTGAAGATATCAGGAAAAAAGAACATAAATTGATAAGAGTTGAGGCCACGTGTATAAAACATTGTAGTTCTGATATATCTGGCGCTGATAGTGGTAAACTTTGTCAGGAGTTTATATTTATAATCAGTAACTATTTACATTTCGGTCATATATTTCTATATGTAATAATATATTTTGCAAATCTCAACTAGTGGTTTTCTTTAGTTGTATTTTTGAAATGGCAAATATATTTTTACTGAATGAAAAAACAACTTAATTTAAATCCCTGTGAATTTTTAGTAGGAAGTCTGGAAAGATACTTTGCTTAGAAAATTATTTAAAAAGTACACAAATATGCTACAAAATTACTAATGAGTTAAAAAAAAAAAGTTTATTAATAAATTACTACAACAGAGATTTCACTTAGCACTTCCTAACTTGAGGATGTTTCTTTCGAATGCATCAATTATTATTAGTTTATAAGGAATGATTTTAAAATGTTTTCAAAATTAAAGGTGGAACATTGATCGATTTTTTAAATTACCATTTTCGAAAAGATTTAAAAAACTTTATATCCTCGATAAATAGAGAAACTACTTAAACTGTTAACGTAAAACAATTAAACAATTATAATTGAAAGTGTTTGTGGGATTCAGTATACCAATTATTACCCACGTCGGTTCTTGCAGACAATCATTCAGCTTCTGCCGAGTGCTACAGATGATCGATAGAGGGCGCGCACTGGTAACAATAATAATTACCTTCTTTGGAATGTATAATTTAAATCAGTGCTTCTCAAACTTTCACTGCTTGCGACCCAATATTCAATCATCATTTTCATCGCGCCCCCCTCCACACAATAACAATGTATTGCTTTCAATAATACGATACTTTGACGCTAAAGTTTCAATTGGACTTTAACGTCTTATGTGCCATTGGCGTATATAAACGTCTTGTTCAGCCAAAATGTAATTTGTCCCGGACGTATATATACGTTTTTCCGAAATACGATCGTTTATGTTCAGTGCCATCCATAAAATTATTCCGAAGGCTTTGGAATGTAATAAAAAGATCTTAACAGTGTTTGCGAAGGAATTACTTATTTTAGAGGATTTGCTTATTTATTCCCTCTTTCTCTCCTCCACCCCCTCAAAAACACCACATACGCACGCATACGTACAAAACGGTGGCATTCGGGAGCGAATCGCGTAACTTTCAATCGGCAGTTAAGGGATTAATTATAAACCGTACAACTTATCAAGATAAGTGTTTGTTTTTGCATATAATTTTATGTATGACAAGCCCGTGGGGTCACTGGTAATTATTAATCTTGTTCTTAACTTAGTATTGTTAAATTGCTTATAAAATACCATGAGTAAAACTGATAGATTTATAAGAGTATTATAGTAGTGTAAATATTTTGTTTTATTTTTTATTATGTCAAAATGTATTTTATTTGTTTACTTTCAATAAATTAATAATTTTTTTAAATAATCTTTTGTTTTCCACTTTTCTATATGCTCACGCCCCCCTCCTAGGGTTATCACGCCCCCTAGGGGGCGCGCCCCACAGTTTGAGAAGCGCTGATTTATATGAAAAACATTTGTAAAATCTGCACTTTTATTATAAAATTTACACAATACTTTGAATATCACATTGTACATATCAGTAAGTTTATTATGGAGCATACACGCAAATTTTAAAAACATAGTTTGAATCACTAAGTCACACAACAAGCCAAAATTCAAATTCTCTGGCTGTCCATTTCTAGCTGTGGAAGTCTCAATATTTCTTTAATATCTTGAACAGGAAAAGTAATGTCAGTTTGAGAATCTCAAATAATATGTCTAATATTCTTCTCAGCCCGTCAAGCTTCAGAATAAGATTGATGAATTGGTTGTACCGTGGTATTTTGTCAAGATTGAAAGATTTTAATAGGATAATTCTGGTTATTGTGTGTTTGTGTGTCAATGCTCGGACGGAAATGGTAATTTACGTACTTATTCTAAATTGTTAATCCCTGTGTTCGAGCAATATTTATATATATTTTTTTAACTATAAGACGCGACTTTATTAAATGGATTTTAGATTTAATCTTCAGCTGTGATGTGAGAAATATATTCTATATGTATATGATTGAATTATTCATTTGTTGAAAAATGTTTTATGTGACCAAATAAGTTTGCAAGAAATAATTCGTGTAAGTGTTATGTAGTTGAATAACTTCCAATAAAGAGCAAATTAAGTATATTATTAACACTAGATTGCCCAAGGAAGTCATTTTGACTGCTCTTTGATTTCCATTAGAAAACTAATTATGTATATAATGACACAACTTCTTGACATTTTTAAAATAAATTTTTTCCCAAAAGTGAAGTAAATTTTTTCATTGTTAATATTTTCTAATAACTTGTTATATGACTGTAAATAATATAAAAAATATTAAAAGTAAATTTTAAACAAATTTGTTTATACATTAGTTATTCTTTCACAATGCAGTCATTTTGACTGCTTTGGGGAAGCATAGGTATGTACTAAATTCCAGTCTTTCTAGTGTTGATATCATATAATAATATTATATGAAAGAATATAGACACACGTTCACATCAAAAATTAAACCAAGGAAATTAAATTTACAATGCACTTTTGGCATTTATTCATCAATTTTATCCATTTTATCTCTCTTTCCTCTGTTCTATTCATATATTAATATAGATTTCTCTCTGAAAGAGTGAACATCAACTCTTTTTTTAAATATTTCATCATTTTTAATAACAATATTAACTCTCTACTTTCAATCTAAATTGATTTAAAATTGTTAGATTTCAGTGTATTGTGAAATGCGCAAAAGGAAAAGAAAATAATAAATAATTGTGCTCATAAATAATAAGTTTCATAACAACTATTCTGTTATAAAACAGGCTTCATATCGTATGAAGTAAGATGTTAAAACAGCCTTCATATTGTATGAAGTAGAAGGTTAATAAATACTAAAAAAATAGACAAATCTTCTATATAAATCTTAACATTAAATTTTTAAAAAATATATATATAATTTTAAATAAGAAATCAAACAATTGAAAATAATTTTTTTCATAATTCTTGTATTAACTAAACATCTGAAAAATTTATGACATTATTTCATTTAATTAAATTCGATATGATTTTTTGGCGTCATAAATTTAAGGCTGTTTTCGGTTAATGTTAAAGAATAGGATCTGGACTAGCTTCATTTTTTTCAGATATAAAAGAAATGAAAAATTAATATTATATTATGGCTTCACTATGCCTTAGCAAACAACATATTTTATCATTCTTCACTTTTTTGACAGAGCTGAGCTATTTCTTCTCGTATAAAATGAGTTTCGCGTTTTTTCTCCTAAACCGTAATGTTAAATGAGCTGTCCTTTCACGTGTTAAAATGAAAAAAAAATAATACTCAAGGAATATTTAGAAATTTCAGAAAGGCTATATTGGTAATAGATGTATGAGTTACAATGTTCAAATTTTCATGAAAATTGAGGCATTTTTCTGTCTGAAAATGTGCTCCGCGTTTAGTTCAGACTCTCGTACTTTTGCCGAAAACAGCCTTAAGAAAAAACTCATTAAAAGTATAAAGAGAAAAAAAAATCACAATTTTTTAAGTAAGACATTTTTAGCTATTTTATACACAAAACCATTTTCTCTATAAATTCAAAAGAGTTTAAGAACAAAAGATAAAATAAAGATTTACTGAAAGTTCTATTTACTACGCCTTATTATATAATTATATATCTAGGGCACTCAAATAGCTGTTTCGTAAAGAAATAAATATAACTAGTAACTTCCATTTAAATTCTTTTGATTATTATTTCCTCTTTTTGGCAACAATCCGATACACATTTAAACATAAGAACTTTTTCGGAGCACAAATAAGGTTGCTATCTATTAAGAAACAAAGAATTAGCTCTGTTCACTTTCTTCACAAATTGTTTCTTTACATGTACTGCCTACAATTTCTTTATATTCTACTTCTATGTGATTTTTACTTTTTGTTTAAATATAAAAGAAATTCTTTAGATAAACGGGAACAGTAAATATTGAAGTATAGTTCCTGGGAAGTATAAAAATTAACTAAAGAGTAACATTTTCAAAAATATGCTTAAAATCTTTAAGGGATCCGACTACGATCGGAACCGTGATTTTGAAAGAGCGTATAAATGGATAATATTTATGATATTTAGTGTAACTTAGATTAGAAAATGTATATAAAATTGTATCAAGAATACTATTACAATAAAAAATTATCTTACAATATTTTGACAAAAAATGAACATAGAATAACCCATTTTCAAAATATACTCCTTATGTGAAAAATGCTTCTATCATAATATTATTTTACATGTATATAAATCAGACCTCTGTGTACAGAGGCTCAACTAGAATTTTTGAAATATATAACTTAGAATTGGGTTTATCCATGTTTTACGACAACAGATGGGGGGGGGATTTAAGAAAAAAACGCCGATAATTATTTCAATTCGTTGTAACTCTGTAAATAATGTGAATTTTTCAAAAAAATAGTTCAGACTCTCTGGAGAAGTCTTTACCTTTATATAATAAAAATATTATTATTTTAGAAGCATTTTTTATAAAAGGAGAACATTTTGGAAAAAGGTTATTCTAAGCTAATTTTTTGCCAAAATATTGTATTTAAATAATTTGTTTTTGTTAAAATGTCTTTAAAATAATTTTATACATATATTCTAATCTAAGTGACACTAAATATCATGAAAATTATTCATTTATGCACTTTTTTAAAATCACGGTGTTGAAAGTAGTCGGATACCTTAAGTAAATCTTTATTTAAGGTAATCCCATCGTTATTTAAATTAAATAAGTTTTAAGGGTACAATACGATTATTTTACAAAAATCGGTCAAACAATCAAATTGAGGTTTTTTAGCCTTAATTACTTTCGATATATTTTTCTATATAATCTCACAAAATTTGAAAGCTCTCAGTTAAGAAAATCCAAAGTTATAACTCTTGAGCTCGTTTTTATTTCCTCAAAAAAGACAAATAAATACTTTTAACTGATTTAACTTAGAAAGGAAAATAAGTAGTTTATCTTTATTAAAAAACTAAGGCTTTTTTTCTATTGAACCAAATGCTTTGATATAATTTGAAACTATTGCTATTAATATATGTAACAAAAAATGGTATGTATTTTTGAATCAGATCAATATTTTTTTTAAAGTAGTTCATAAAAACAAAGAGCTTTACCAATATCAATCATGATATCACAAAACCCACTTCAAATTTTTTTATAGGTAGTTCGACGTACTTGTAAGTCATGTTTCATGCGTGCAGAACATTTATTGTAGGAGAAATAGCATTTTTAAATCACTTCCTGAAATGTTACATTTTTCTTTAAAAATTAAATGGTAAGCTTTTTGTGGTGTTTTGAGCACAAAAACTGTTATATAGCACATAGGGGGCAACCAAAAAATTTGTGAAAACCATTTAATATTTCTTTTTTATAAATTGTACCATGTCCCCTTAAAAATGATATAATAATTAAAATTCCACCAATCTTGCAAATTATATAGTTTGAAGTCGCACAAAATGAATGCATATCAAAGTTTTATAATGGCCATCAATTGTCAGATAATTTGTAGCCTTCACAACTATCAGATAATAAATAGTATTATTTA
>BMAV01019196.1:324127-350898 GCA_019973955.1 Trichonephila inaurata madagascariensis
AAAACTTTGAGCTTCCAAAGCATCTGCTTTTGATAAAGTACCTTCTGGAGCGGGAATAAGATTGCGATCGTAAGCTAGACAGTCCACGGTAAAGTATTTCTGATTATATGTCATGGTCGATCACAGCAGTTCTGGGTACTTTTGACATACCGCCATGATGTGTCAACTAAGAATTACTACTTCAGTAATAAAGAAAATAAATGAAAAGTGAAAATTGATCCACTGTGTAACGGATTTTTGATAAATACGAACGAAAGCTGCTGGTGACACTTTCCTATTAAACGACTCCACAAAGTCAAGATTTTTCTGAAATTATTTTGTTCCAGCTCTAGGTATTTCTGTAGGAAAATGCAGATACAATTTCTTGAAAAAGTTTTATTAATTACTTATTTCTAAAAAAATAATTTTTTTAATACATAGACTATATTTACACAAGTGACATTACAGGAAGCTATAAATATTTACAAAATACATTGCAATAAATAATCTGCAAATATACCTTATGGTATATATATATTTATTTTTTCAAATGTTTAGCGCTGAGTAAAGAATATAAATTTTATAAATATTAATCTAAAATATGTTATTATTATTTTTTTAAAAATGTAGGAAATAAAATTTAGGTTTTCTTAAATCATTTGTGTCAAATGGGAATTTTATATATTTTCTTTTTTTGCTTGTTATGATAAATATCAAAATCGCTGAAACTCTTGCTTAGTGTATTGTTTAGCTAATGGGATTTTCTTTTTTAAATTTCTAAATTATATTCATTATTTTGCACCATATGGCAATTGTAATAAAGCAGTTTATTTCACGTAAGCAAAATTAATAATTATTTTTTTAGTTTCCCTCTAAAGTTTCCAACATTAATAAGACTGTATAATTAATTCATATCTGTACCAATTAATATAATAGCTTCTAAATAAAATTGACAAAAAAGTTTTTAACCTAATTAGATGATGAGTACATAAATCTAACAAATACTTAAATTGCTTGATAAAATATTATCCCAAATTAAGCTCTAATAGGGTTCACTTATGGTGATATTAAAGACCAGTATTAAGTGATTACTTCTAATTCTTGGTAGATTTATTATTTTCTAAATAAAATTCTGTTATTAAAAGCGATAACATGATACTGGTCATACAGAAGAAATAAAAATAAAAATGTTATTAATATTTTCTTACCATTCTTTTTGCATTAATTCATTTTAAATGATCTGCTCTTGTGTAATATATATTTCCTGGACTGTATCATAAAATCATTTTGCAAATATATGCGTGTCTTAAAAAACAAATTTATAAACTATTTAACTGATAAGCTTTATTTATGACATATATTCAACAATGGGACTTTTGTCAAAGCATAACATTTATTTTTATAATTAGTAAGAATTAATTATGAAAATAAATTGTTCTTCTTTAATCAAAGAATAAATATAAAAATATGAACGCTTTGTTTTTTCAAAGAGGAATAAAAATTGTAATCGTTTATACTAAATAATAAGGAAATGAACTCGATATCTTTTCTGATTTTTCTGGAACTCAATCGCGAAATATAAATTCAAGAGCATTTAAATTTCAATTGCTTATAATTTTCAGTTTGAACCCAATTCGTGATGATACTTATTGATAAAATCAATGGATTAAAAGAAAAGAAACACAAAAGAAATTTAGATTGATAAAATAACTGGTAAAATAACTAAAACATTTTCCAGAAAATTAAGTAAATGCATTAATATAATGTCCTATTTGATAAAAATGGAATACATGCATTAAAAAGAAATTTTTATATAAAACGGAAAATCATTGACCGATTAGAATTTTCAGCTAAAATGTCATTTTGTTAGTTGTCGCTTTTCCTTTTAAAATTAGTTCTAACGTAAGTAAGAAATATTAGCTAGGGTAAAAAAGAATTAAATTTTCTGGGGAAATATAATTAATTGAGTGAATATATATATATACTGCAAAATCCGGAGTATAACACGCACTTTTAACATAAAAAATAAGATCGAAATTTACGGTTGCGTGTTAAACGCCGAGTGTAAAAATGATAGCTTCAAAAATAAAAAAAAAAGACATAAGCATAAGAAAATTTAGATTTCTACAAACATCGGAATACCGTTTGTTTAAAAGAAATGTCATACCTTATGAACTTAAAGGGTTGTTTTTCTAGAAATATATATATATATATATATATATATATATATATATATATACTATTTTTTTTCAAAATTCTGGTTTAATATCTCAAATAAATGGCTTTAAAAATGATAGCATTGCTAACATGCATTGCAGGCTCCTTCGTAAACAAGAAATATAACAATTTCTACTTAGAACAACAAAGAAAAATTTTATTTTAGCTACTTTTTATTAAATAGTTACAATTTATATAAATATGACAGAATCACAACATTAAGGGGTAATTAATTTTTATTCATTATCATTAAAGTATCGTATTTTCATCCAAAACAATCGTGTATATAAAATTTCAGTTCAACTGAATGCTTTATAACATGAAAAAAAAATCTTTTTAAGTTTTGACCCAAGCAGCTAAAAATGAAACCAAAGTGGCTGTATCTGTAATTCTTTAAATAATTAGTTTCAGTCAATTAATTTTAATTAATTATAATTAAATTTTCGCATTTTTACCCAAAATAATAGTGTATAGATAATTTCAGCTCAAACGAGTGCTTTAAAATGTGAGGAAAAAAACATTTTCGACACAAGTCGCCAAAAGGGGCGCTAAGTCATCAAAAATTATGCTAACGTGGCTGTATTTGCAATTCTTTCAATAAGTAGTTTTAATCAATTAATTTTTATTAATTATAATTAAATTACTGTATTGCCATCCAAAATAATCCTGTATATAAAATTTCATTTCAGTTGAGCGCTTTAAAATGTATTTTATTAACGATAGAAAATTCCAACAAGATAAATAAAAATGTAGAGATCGTGAGCTAATAGTAGGAATTAAATAAATTCAAAGATATTTTGCCATACCTCAAGTTCTGTGCTTAAACATATCTATTATACTATGGAAAAATACTGCGTTACTAACAAAAATGAAGAATTTTCTTTGTTTTTCTTACATTTTTTCAACTAATAATTAAATAAAGCAAATGTTTTTTTTGTATCAATTTGTTCGCAATTTCATGTAGATTTTAGATCAGTTTACGAATATTAAATATGTTTACAAACTCGGAAGTTATTTATCAAAAACCGCGACTAAAGAAACACAAGTAGTGTGTAGGATTGAAATGAATTACAATTAACCAATTAAATAAAATCTTGTGTTGGCGAATCAACTTTCTTGGATTTTTCACGGAAATTTAATGCAATGTTTTGTTTCTCGGTAAATCGTTTGGGTCATTAGCTCCAAATACAGTTTAAATTCTAAATAATATTAAAAAAAAAATTTAAGAGTCAATTACTACTTAGATCAACAAAGAAAATTTTTATTTCAGCTACTTTTTATTTAATAGTTACACTTAATATAAATATGTATATACATATGACAGAATCATAACATTAAGTGGTAATTATTTTTCTTAATTATCATTAAAGTATCGTATTGTACCAACTGAATGCTTTAACACGTGAGAAAAAAACCTTTTCAAGTTTTGACACAAGTCGCCAAAAGGGTCGCTAAGTTGCCAACGTGGCTGTATTTGTAATTCTTTAAATAATTAGTTTTAATCAATTAATTTTTATTAATTATAATTAAATTATTGCATTGTCATTCAAAATGATCCTGTATATAAAATTTCAGCTCTGTTCAGCGTTTTAAAATGTATTTTATTAACGATTGAAAATTCCACCAAGATAAATAAATAAATATACAAATATAAAAATAAATAAATACATATATAGACAGTGCGAGCTAATAGTAGGAATTGAAAAAAGGAGGTGGGCATTATACGGCGAATATTTCTTAAAATTAAAAAATGCAGCTTGAAAGTACAGGTGTGCGTTATACTCCGGATTTTCTGTTATATTTAATTGAAAAATTGTAAATTTTTCTCTTTTCAAATAAAAAATCTAAGTTATATTTTTAATCATTTACCCATTCGATAAAAAAATAAAAAAAAATAATAAGAGATGGAAAAATATAAAACTGTAATAGTTCTATTAGTTAATATATCTACAAAACGATATTAAGAGTTAAAAGGTTTTGCGAATTATATCTTCTAAATTTCCATTCATTTTATATTTCCGAACATTGTACTCGAAATGTACTATATTTGCAGACATGTTAATAGATTACAGCGTTTGTTGATGAAATCCTTATTTGAGCAATCGAAATTTATATGTAAGGTACACAATCATTTCACACATACATCAATAGGATTCTCAAATCACCCCAAGTAATGCTTGAATTAATGAACCGTTACCAGCAAATGAGATCACAAGAGAAGCTTGTTTGATAGCAAAGCCATTTGCGCGTAATATTAAATGGAACTGAGAGATCTGTATCCACAGATACTAGGTAGGTTTTCTATGTATATGCATATGTATTCAAATTAGTTGTTTGTATGAGATAGAACTTGTTGATATGAGTAAAGCTTAGTACATTTTGCGATGTGTAGTATTTTGTATACTTTAGTGAAAATAAACTGAATATAAATTGGAAACATTTGTGAAAGTTACGTTTATTAAACAAAATTATTACGGAGTTCTTTTAATTTCAGTTACTCTCGAAATGCAACGTTTCCATTATTCTCAAATTAATAATTAAGTATACAAACTTTTGATTTTGTTTTAAAAGCTACACAAAAAAGCGAATTCTGTGTAAAAGTATTCTTTAAAACAAAATACATAAAATTATCGATTTAACGTTGTACCTTGGGATTCTTTGTTATTTATTTTGAATTCCATTTCTTCTGATGGGTTATTAAAAGTATTTTGTAGATTATTTATATAAAAACGCAGAAGCATTAAAGTAGTTCATTATGTTTTCTTTTTCAAACTTTTACGAAATTATGTGCATTCTCATACATGTAAGAGAATAAGTAAAAAAATAAAAGAAATTTAAACTGTACCTTTGAAGTGGAAAAAAAATCCTTCTTTAGATAGTAATTTATTGAAAGTAAAATACTCAAAAATGAAAATTACAAAAACTATTATGTATTTGAATTGATTTTGAATGCGTATTAAATTGATTTTTTAAATCCACCAATCATCGTATAAGGTTTTAAAATTTAAACTTTAGGGTTTTTTCCCCTTTTATTTATTTAAAAAATCAGCAAATATGTTTCTTATTCTATTTTCATTATGAGTTGTACTAGGATTTTTATATTTATACCTACTTTTTTTAAAAAAAATAATTTTCTTAAATAAATATTTAAAAAAAATTGAATACTTTATATATTTGCGTATTTATTCTATATAGAAATACATTTTGATGTTGCAAATTATTTATATCTCCCTAAAATTGATTGTGTGCAGGAAATATGCAAATTTATTAAAGAGATAAATATATTAAAAAGTAATTAGGAAAAAATCAAATCACTTACATTTTTCAGAAAAAAGTTGTTTGATAATATAATATGATCTACTTTTTTTCAATTCCTACTATTAGATCACTCTCTCCCGATGTATATTTATTTACTATATATATATATATATATATATATATACATATCTTGTTCAAATTTTCAATCGTAAATAAAATGAATTTATTCATCCACTGAAGTTCAAATAAATTTTTTTAAGCATGGAGTGGGTAACACTTGATGGAAAAAAATAGTTTTTTTAAATAATTATTTTTAAATAAAATTTTATTTTTTAATTTTAAATTTATTCTGTGTTATTTCTGACGAAGTTAGAACTAATACCAACAGATGGCATCAATACGTTTTTCTAACGAACTTTTTCTTGGCTCAAATATATTTTTTTATACTTGTAGTGGTTGAGACTTGATGTTGATACAGTTTTTTAAAATATTAATTCACTAATTAAATTTAATTAACTAAAATAAAATGTTTCTTTATTGATCTAAGTAAGAATTGACTTTAAATTTTTTTTTTTTATATATTACTTGTTATATATATTTTAAATTTGACACCTCAAAACTACTTTTTCATTTAGAATTTTTTGAAGTTATTTTTTACATGAGAATTTTTTCACATATTACAAAATTTAAATCACACATTTCTCATTGATTTTGAAAATAATAAGTGCTACTAACTTTACTAGTTGTCCTATTTCAGGGGATGGTTTTCATTACTAATTGCACTAATGAATTTCATGTTATATAAATATTTATAACGATATATATAGTTCTTGGTAAATCTCAAATATTTATGTCAACATAAGACTATTTAATTTGTTTTCGTGTGCTTGTTTTTTAAAATTTGTTTTCCTTTGTTGTTTTACGAGTAAAATTTTCTTTTCTAAATTTAAAACAAAGCATCTAATGTCTAAAACCGAAAATATACTTAATGTTTGTTTCTACTTTTTCAGCTGCCCCTATGATAAGCCCATTCAGCTTTTCTGAAAACCTAGAAGAAGGCATGCGAAGTTCCATCATTTGTTCTGTCATAGCTGGAGATCCTCCCATTTCTCTTACGTGGTACAGGAATGGTCGGCTTTTAAAGGAAACGTCACCGGATATACAGATTGTTCCAATCACCGACTTCGTCTCTTCGTTGATCATAAATCACGTTTCGAGACACCACAGCGGAAACTACACATGTTTCGCTTCCAACAATGCCGCTGCAACTAATTATACTGCAACAATGGTTGTTAAAGGTAAGGGGTTAGATTGATTATTTTTGATCACTCTTATTTTTAAAAGGATTTTTAGTTTTACATTAAAAAGAAATATTTCTACAGGAATATACCTTATTTTAGGTTTGAAAACAAATGTCCATCACAATATAGCATGGGACAAAAATGTTCACAAAACTTCGAAAATTCTAAATATTTTTAAAGGAATAACAGATTGAGGATAAATTCCCTTTTAATTTTAAGCATAATCAGCATGAACAAATTGAGGCTGTCAATAGGGGAAAAGAGGAATAATTTTAGATATTACTGATGAGGAGACAATTCATGAATAGTATAGAATTATGCAAATAAAATTTAATAGATATTGAAATTCCGATACGATACTTTTTATCTTTAGAATTCCGATAAAGAAGCAGGAGATAATAAATCTGAACAAATCGGATATTTTAATAGAATTCGAAACATTCAGTTCATTTTTAATTGCAGTTTCTGAAATACGTTTCATTTTCTTTCCCAGTGATACACGAAAAGTGAATGTTTCATTCAGTAAATCCTTTATCCAAGAATTAAATACGAATATAGGAGAAGAGTTAAAGGGGTTCCTTAAATTTTTAATGCATTCTTTCTTGTAGAAAAATGTTTAAAAAGCGCTTCATAGGTACATTGCATTAGTATTGGAGGAGAGTTATTTTTTCCAATTTATTACTAATTATTTTTATTAATATTCCACACTCTTCTAAAGCTCTATTATTACGAAATTCTTTTTTTTTATAAAATTGAAAATATCATTCAAGAAATACCAAGTAATGGCAATTAATTTTCTTTTTTTTTTTAAACAAGTTTCTCTAAACATTTAAAGAAGAAAGCCCAAATAAGTAAGAAAATGTTTTGACATGTGGATATAATTTTCTTAATCTCTCTGCATCTAAATTATATTGAACGTAATTTAAAATTTATAGGTCGGTCGCCAATAGGTCTAATGTACACTGGTGTGCAAAACTTAAGCAACAATGTAAAAATTTAGCAGATAGCCATGAAATTGCAGAAAAGGAGGTCTGGTGATCAGTAGAGGGAACACGTAAGTCAGTAGAAACGTCATGCGTATGCAAATATCAGGAACAAAACGTCAGAAGCGATGTGAGCGTACGCAAAATGCGTGATGTCGGCGCGCGCTGCTCAACAGTAGAATGAAATGAAGGACGGAGACGCAATTCACCATATTCTCTGCAAGTGCCAGTGAGTCAGTTTGTGAAATATGGCTAGAAGAAATCATCTGGATGACTTCACACGTGGAAGAATGATCGGAAAGCTGGAGGAGGGCCGTATTGTAACCAGTGTAGCTGCAGAGTTCGGAATCAACAAGAGTGTCGTTTCGCGCGCTTGGAAAGCGTTCCAAACCACAGGTACAGCTGTTAGAAAGGTTGGTGTGGCCGCCCGAGGACGACAACTGCAGGGGATGACCGATATATCATCCTGCAGGCGAAAAAAGTTCGACAGCAGTCAGCAAGCGCCATTGCTCAGAAACTCTGTACAGCAACAGGTCGACAAGTGTAGCGGTTTACTGTGGCCAGACGCCTTCCCAAAGGGGCCTGTTCACCCGCCGTCCTGAACGCTGCCTCCCGTTGAAAGATGGCCACCGAGGCCACCGTTTACAGTGGGACAGAGAGCACAAAAACTGGACAACTGATCAATGGAGTCGTGTTCTCTTTACGGATGAGAGTCGGTTCAGTACCAGAAGCGATTCTCAACGCGTTTTGATTTGGAGAGAGATCGGGACCCGGTTTTATCCCAGTAACATCAAGGAAAGACATCGTTACGTTGGTCCTGGAGTTCTTGTCTGGGTTGGCATTATGCTGAATGGCGGAACTGAGCTTCCCATTTTCGACAGAGGGTCTGTAACCGGGGATCGCTATTGTGAGGAGGTACTTCTTCCCCATGTGCATCTTTTCCGAGGTGCCATTGGGCCCCAACTTCTTTTTTTGGATGACAATCCCGGCCACACGCACTCTAGCTGTTGAGGAGCTGCTGGGGAAGATATCACTCGAATGGATTGGCCAGCGTGCCCCCCAATTTAAATCCCATCGAACATGTGTGGGATGCTTTGGGGAAGTATTGCCATCTCACATCATCCGGGTACAACCAACAACTCAAACAGTGTTGATTGAGGAATGGGCCCCCCACCTCAAAAATGTTGCACCAGCTGGTTCTAGATGCGGAGACGGTGAAAAGCAACCTTTTGTAGAAAGGGGGGGCATATACCTACTAGGAACATTTGCTTTTGTTCTTCCTGTTGGGATAGACAATCATGAGTCATGATATTATGCGTTCAATGCTTGTTTTGTTTGATTCCATACCGTAGCGTTTTTTTTTTTTAGCGCCGTGTTTTGTTATCCTTTACGTACATAATAATCCCCCTCATTTTAAAATTTTCTTTCCTCAGATGTTTTTTCTGAAGTTATGGCAATAAACCCACCTGTTGCTTAAGTTTTGCACACCAGTGTTTTTTCTTAATGAACCTCACTCACACACATTTGTCTTAATCTGAAACTAATTTCGACATATTTTACGTCATTTCTTGTATACCAGTTCTCATAAAAGCTATGGTATTACATCAATGAAAAGGTAAAAACAAACTATTTTTTTCTGTAAAATTCATTTCTATTTAATAAGAAATTAAACCTAAGCTTTTCAATGTTATAAAATTTAAAAAAAAAACGATTATGGTGGAAAGCAGGGATGAAAATCAACACAATGTAATATCGAGTAATTGATATACTAAATGTGTACTTGTATACTGAATTAATTTATTCTGTTAACGCAATTTTTGCATAAACAGATACATACACATTGATCAGTATTTATATATTTCTACGATAGAGGTTTCATTATTAACCTTTTCATTTAAATTGACTTTATAATTTTTGAGAAACTTTCATGACCTGTTTTATAGCATTTACTATTAAAGTGATATGAAACGCATTTTAGTTTTTAAAAAATACAGTCACTTGGGCTATAAAGGCAAGCGTTTTTAGAGAATTGTTTTTTTTTTCCTTTATATTAATACATATTTTTATTTCTCAGCAAGGAAATAACATCTGATAATGTAGGATTATTAAAATAATGATTATCTGTTCGAATATTTTGTATATTAAGCGCTACGGGTAGTTTCTGTGATGATGATATTGCTCTACAGCAAATAGATATTTTATTATATAAATTTGATTTATGCTTCTATCTTTAAATCTATTTAAACTGGAAAAAATTTTTAAAATTATCCACGACAGAATTGTTCATTTAAATTATATCTAATTCATATAGCTTGAATGTGGCCCTAGTTGGTAACGAATAACTGAATACGCTCATTCTTAGCGAAAAACTATTTCTCCTAGGCTATAACGTACATCCCATTTAAGTAAATGCAAATCATTCAATCTAGTACCAAAAAATTATATCATTATTTTTATCTCTTTTCACATCAGCGAAATGCATAAACATTTTACAAGATCGATGCAAAATATTCCAAGACATAAGACAAAAATATTTCGTTTTTACATATATTACAGTTTATATCATAACAAAAATGGCTTTATCGTAGTCATAATCATTATACTTAGAAAAGTTTGAAACAACCGTATCCAGTAGCATCTGTTGGAAATGGTCAACAAGCCAACGTCGTATCCCCTCATTATATTTCACAGAAGCTTAAGCAGTCATTGCAGACAGCAAATAGTCCTTCCGCTTACAAATCCTGAGACTACAAATGTATTCAGAGTTATAACTAATGATGCATTTTGATTCCGTCTTGAAACTACTCGTAACTCATATTCAAATATCGTTCCGACAATACCAATCAAATACATACCATTACTAGGCGATTATGTAGGCCTTTGTAGAAGCCGATGATGATTTAGATAGGAATTTTTAACAAGAAACCATTTTCGAGATGCACAAATGTTTTGAAATATAATTCGATGGTATTTGGCATTGATGTTACTCGAGAAGAAAGTCTATTGTAAACTGAAAAATATTCCCATGGAAAATTTGATCTTAAATATTTATTCGAAATAACTATGAAATAGACTTATATATAGAAGCAGAAGTTTATTTATAAGTTTCTGAGTATAGTTTCATTATTAATTTTGCTCAGAAAATAAAAACCAATAAATTTTGTTTTCTTTATAAATCTATCTGAGATTTGATAAATAAAAAATAAATTAAGTCCCATTAATGTATCCGAATTTGTTCGGACCTACTATTTTTAAAAAGTTATAAATCAGAATTTTTTTTTGTATATTTAGTGTTACGTGAATTGGAATATACATATAAAATTGTTTTAAGAATAAAATAACACTAAAAAAACTATTTGAATGCAGTTTTTGGCAAAAAATGAAGAAGAGTGACATGTTTCCAAAACATTCTTCTTATACGAAAAACGCTAAAATAAGGATGTTTTTCCTATACATAACTAAGATTTCTGTACAAAGCTTGATTTAAGATTTTTAAATAGATAATTTAGATGTAGATTTACTAATATTTTAATATACACCAGAAAGTACAGAAATTTTAACAAAAAGCACGTGCTATATTATTTCAGTACATAATAACTCTGAAAACAATGCGAGTTTATCAAAAATCTTTGTTTATGCTATATAGAGGTCTTATATATATCTATATATATCATTATTTTTATTATTTAAGCATTTTTCAGAAAAGAAGTTTATTTTGGAAATATAACATTCTTTCTTCATTTTTTGCGAAAAGATTGCATTTAAATATATATATATATATATATTTAATAAAGTTCTTAAAAGAATTGTATATGTATATTCTAATTTAGGTAACACTAAATATAAAAAAAACGTTTCTGAACGTAGTTGGAAACTTTAAGAATGTTTCTATATATATATATATATATGTATTTCTTATTCAAAAATATCATATATACAAAATATTTAAGTAAAAATAATTGTAGTAGGTATTTATATGCTGTTTTTACTTGTTTTAGTCTTTAAAAATAAACGCAACAGGAACCCCACTTTTTTATGTTATTTATTTTGTTTTCCTTTTATTTCGTGACCGTATATTTATTTCTTAGGAATTAAAAACCTTACATTTTGACAGCAATCCTCTTTATACTTATATTTCGCATAAGAAACTATCTCTACCTTATTTTTGCTAAAAGCATACCCTGAAGTAGAGTGATTGTGTTTTAATATTTTCTTTCTTTTGAGAAAAATAATCCAATAAGATAAATTTACCACTTTTACGAAAGTATTACTTTTCTTACGATGATAGGATTAACATATACATATTCGGTACTTGAAAAGTTTTATGTTACAAAACATTTTTTCCTCTTAAATCTCATTTTTTTAAATTAAAAGAATCGAATAATGACGAACTCTTTTAACGAAAAAAAAAAAAAATTCTGAGCGAAATCGTCTTTTTCTCTTAAGTAGCCAGCCGTAATGGAAATTGATTTTTTATTCAATAATTCCAACATTCACATGAATTTTTGAAACCTGATTAATACTCAAGTTCCGCAGTTTTCGAAGTGTTTGAAAGCAAAGTAAGCTGGAATATAAATCAGTATAATGAAAAAGAAACTTGTTTTTCTTGCGGTTGCAGTTAACTATCCATTTGCGATATCGAATATTACATTAATATTCATGAGAATGGTTTCTATTAATTCATGATATTTTCCGAGGTAGCCTTATCCTCCATTCCCAATTTTCTTATCTTTTTTTTTTCATTTTATTTTCAAGTTTTTACTCTCTAAATAATTTGTTCTTTTTCTTTCCCCTCCTTCTTTTCGCAGCTCCGCCTGTGTGGGTGATTAAACCGAGTGATCAATCAGCTTTGGAAGGAATTTCTGTCACTTTCGACTGTCAGGCAGAAGGACAACCTAGACCAGTGGTCAGGTGGAAATTCGGTAAAGGTGAGAAAAACTTATATAATTTGTTTTGCTCCCTCAACTTTCAGCACTATACTTTGGGCAAGCAAATATTTCTCTAATTAAAAGGAGATCACTATCGATCAACCATTAAGGTATCCGACTACGTTCGGAACCACGATTTTAAAAAACGCTTAAATGGATAATTTTCATGATATTTAGTGTCACTTAGATTAGAATACATGTATAAAGTTGTTTTAAGGACATTTTGACAAAAAAAATTTATTTAAATACAATATTTTTGCAAAAAATTAACTTACCATATTTTTTTTTTCCAAATGTTCTCCTTTTGTAAAAAATGCTTCTATTATAATAATATGTTGCCCGTATATAGCTCAGATCTCTGTACAGAGGTTCAACTAGAATTTTTGAAATATATAACTTAGAAGAAGGTTTATCCATGTTTTACGACAACAGAGGGGAGAAATTTCAAGAAAAAAACGCCGATAATTATTTCAAATAGTTGTAACTCTGAAAATAAGGTGAATTTTTCAAAAATTCTAGTTGAGCCTCTGTAGAGAGGTCTGAGCTATATAGAGGCAAAATATTATTATAATAGAAGTATTTTTCACAAAAGGAGAACATTTTAAAAAACATTATTCTAAGTTAATTTTTTGCCAGAATATTGTATTTAAATAATTTTATTTTGTCAAAATGTTCTTAAAACAATTTTATACATGTATTCTAATCTAAGTGACACTGAATATTATGATAATTATCCATTTATGCGCTTTTTTAAAATCACTGTTCCGAACGTAGTCGGGTACCTTAAAAGAAGCAAATATTTTTAAATATTTTCAAAGTATAAAAAATGATTACATGTCTAAAATATTGTTACAGTATGAAATGAATTGCAGTCTACTAACCTAACAATAGAAAAAAAAAAAAAAGATTTTAAATGCACAGATTACAAAAGAAACATCATATATATTCATACATTTATATATACTGTAAAATCCGGTTTATAACGCCCATATTGAACACAAAAAATAGAATCGAAACTTAAAAGTGCACGTTATACGCCGGATATCAAAACGTTAGATTTAAAAATAACAAAAGATGTGAGAGCATAAAAAGATTTACTTCTACATGTATCTCTCTCTCGAAACGCTGTTTATTTAAAAGAAATGACTTGCCTTACTAACTAAAAGAGTTGTAGTTCTAGAAGTATACTATTTTTTCAAGAATCTGGGATAATACCACGAATATATTACTTCAAAACATGAGAGCAATGTATATTAATCTTTCATATTCCTTCGTTAAGAAGGGGGTGCGCGTTATACGACGAATATACCTAAAAATTAAAAAATTCAACTTGAAAGTGTAAGTGAGCGTTATATGTAGTGTTTTACAATAGTCTAAATTCTCTACAAGGGAGAGATGAAAATTTATGAATCAAAACCAAAAAAATACAGATAGTAAGAATACCATACATTGAATTAAAAATGAGTAATTGAAATTTAAAAAATGAATGCTGCAATATTATAAGTATTGCTGACTTAGGACAGCTTATATATAAAATAATTTATATAAGAGTGGGGTTGAACATGCTTTGGGTACAGCCAACCTTCCCCCTTTATGTTAATAATACTGAACATAAACCTATTAAAATAATGGATAGAATGTCTAAATCCATTACAAGATAGAGATAACTTACCTAATAATTGCACTTATAAATGCAGAGCCTGCACTAAATCTGAGTACTATAAATAAGTTATTGCCAGATTCTGGACCCAAATGTAAATTCAAAGCATGTTAATAGCTTAATTGTAGCACTTAACAAAAGTATCAAAAGAATAGAAAAAAAAATTAAAAAGAGAGTTTACAAACTACCACATATAACTTAAGTGACACTAGAGTTATATATGAATTAAATAATAATAAGAGTAATTTTATCTAATATTAGAATATGGAGATTACTATAACTAGGAAAAAATATAAAGCTATTGTAATAAACTATTATTATTCTAAAGAATTTTAGTCCTTACTCTATTTAGAACTTCTTTATTCAAATAACTATTAATAAAATTAATTGGGTATATCAGATTTAAGCAATATTTAGTAAAATGTTTATAGCTATTTATTTTTTCCGATTTATTTTGAAACTAGATATATATCTATACAGAGAAACTGAAAGAGAGAGAGGAAAAAAAGATGATTTTTTATCATTAATATAATGTTTCTTAACTTGTTATTACTGTCAGTTGCAATTTTTCGAAACGTCGGGGTAGTCTGCTCTTACAGGTCACACAAATTTCAAATAACCTCAGAGTTACTTGCTGGACACTAGATTTTACATTACATTTTAATGTGTCTAAACTTCAATTTCTAAATGCTCATGTTTGATATATATGTATATATATATGTGCCAGGGTGTGGCTATTAAAAAACGAGACTGATGCTATAAAACATTTTATGTTGATTTACCCTCTTCAACCCTACAAGGCTCCATGCGATTCTTTCATTTTTCAGAACAGTGCTGAATGTATTTTTGTATTACTTCTGTAGGACGCTTGCCCCTTTTTCTTATACAGCTTCAATTGACTCAAATTTTGTACCTTTTAACGCAGATTTCACCGAAGGAAATAGATAGCAGTCATATGGCACAAGGTCCGGCGAATAAAATGGATGGTCTACCAGTGGGGTGCTTTTCAGGCTAGAAATCTCTTGATAAACATGTGGAATAAGCAAGTGCATTGTATAGGTGAAGAACTCATGACGTGTCCTTCTACAATGTGTGTTGTAAGATCGTCTTGTGGTTGAAGTAATCATCACTAAAATTAACCGGATTTACCGTATTTATTATTTTCTTCAAAACACATCACTAAATTTAAAACTCTATTTACAATTACAAATCGCATAGAGAACTACAGGCATCGTCCTCCATTTTCACTTTCGAGACTCCTCCTTCTTTTTCTCTTCTTCCCGCTCAATAGCCAAAACCAGTTCACAGCAGCGCCCTCTTTCTAGTCTATCGTGTGCTATGTGTCAAGCCTCCTAGTGCAATATGTGCCACGCCATTACAGTGTCGTTCATTTCCCTTATTCTCTCACGGAATTCAGGAAGAACTTGAAGATAGTAATGTTGATTAATTGTTTAGCCTTCAGAAACCCAGTGAAGGTACACAATCCGAAACGAAAGAAACAATCATCATTTTTTTTTCAATTCTAATTGGCACATTCGAGCTTTTTTTTTTGGTGCTCTGTGAGGATGGGCTCTTTCAGTGAATGAATTGGCACTTCGTTTCAGAATCATAAGTAAGAAACTACAATTTATCATACATTATTATCCCTTTTAATAAGTTTGGGTCATTTTCAATGGCATTCTAACTGTCAGTTATCGTTCAAAATTAAGAATTTTGGGGATTATTTTGGTAAATATTTTTCGCATGCTAAAAATTTTATGTAAAACTTGTCGAACTTACTTTTTGTCAAATCCTACAAACTCAGCAATCACACGATACTTAACCGACGGTCAAATTGAAGTAGATTACCGATTTTTTTTTAATATTGTCAACCATGTTTGACGTAGAAGGAAGACCTGGGAGTGAATCATCTTTAACGCCTTCTTGGCCATTTTGAAAATGCTTAAGGTATCCGACTACGTTCGTAACCGTGATTTTGCAAAAGCGTGCAAGTGATAGATAGAATACACTTAGATTAGAATACACGTATAAAGTTGTTTTAAGGATATTGTTACAACAAAAACTTATTTAAATGCGATATTTTGGGAAAAAAATGAGCAAGAATATTTTTCAAAATATTCTCCTTAGAAAAATTGCTTCAATTATAATAATATTTGCCTATATTACTGATTTCCAGAGGCCTGAATTAAGAACTTTGAAAAATTCACATTATTTTCCGAGTTACGACCTATTGAAATAATAATAATTGGTATTTTTTGCTAACATTTTTTCACTCTGATGAATCAAAATATCAATAAATCAAACCTATATATTTCAAAATCCTAGTTTAGACTGTATAGAAATGAAGTCTATATATGCAAAATTTATTATTATAGAATTTTTTCGTAAAAGCAAATTTTTTGAAAATAGGTTTATGATATTTTGAAAATTACAAAAAGTATTTTTTTAGTAATAATAATATTCTTGAAGCTTTTTAACGTCTATTAATAAAAGGGGCCAAAAATATTAAAATAATATTCTTTTACACTTTGAAAATCAGGGTTTCCCGGACTAGTCGGAAAACAAGCATCTCCACGTGCAAGCAATAAATTTTCATTCTCATAAACTTTTTTTGAATAAATTAAAAAAGTTTCAAAAGGGGTTTTTTAATTTTTTTGGGTAAAATTTTCCCCAGCATTTCTTTGCTGTTTTTACACTTATCATTTTCAGCAAAAAAAAGAAAAAAAAAAACCGAACGAAGACATTGGCTATATGAATTTTTCAGAAAGGAAATACTGCATTCGAAGAAACTCCACGTTACATAGCTCCCCGGCGTTGCCATTTGGCTTTGCTTACTTCGTATGTAGCAGCGTCAAACTTAAATAGCCACACCGACATATGTATGTGTAGCGATATTTGTTTAAATTCTTATCTTACATATTTTTTCCTAAATCATAATTCAGCCGTTTGAAACGTACAAGTTTTAAAAAATTAAAAATAACGACTGTTTTTTGTTAACTTCAAAATTGGCGCAAATTTTTCTTTTAGGGGTTCAAAAAAGGAATATCATAACAGCTTAAAAAACCATTAATCAGTTTTTAAAATTTGCAAAAACTATTATGTCATTTTAAAATAATTTTATTTCCCCTTTTCTTGAACCAAAGTTTTATTTTATCTTACATTTTTATCTATTTTTCTGTGAATCCAGATAATTCCTTCTTTTGTATTTTTGCACTGGAGTGAAGTGCAAGCTCAAAGTAAATCTCCTGGTGCTAAAATTCAATAAAACATGATGTGATCAATATGACGAAGTTTTTTTACTGCCACGACTATAGTTCACAAAATTAATACCATATCTTATTGTTGCATATATATATATATGTGTGTGTAATGAGAAAACTTTAGAAGTGCAAACTAGGTCGTGTCGAGTGGTTGATTTAAACAATGGCGAACCAAAGGTAGGGCGTGGCCGGTGGTGTATGATTCTTAATGCTGATGCATTTTGGATTATGAGGCAGTCTTGTAAATTAGTAAATCCAATTTATTGAATATCTTGAAACACATAAATATAAAGATAGACGGTACAAAACAGACAAGCGAAAACTGCACTTTCAACACAAATCAGCCTGCTACATGACTACAGAGAAACGAGCGAAGAAAGATAGACGGGATTTCCAGAGACATCGGTTTCATACCACCTACGGTGAAAGCTGCGCATTGACCTTTTTGCTTGTAGGAAGCTCGATTGGTTCCAATGGGCGGGAAAGGTTATGATGTAATAATATCAGTCGATTACGATTAAAGATCAGGATGGTAGTTTCGAACCAAATAATTAAAAGATTGACTGAATATTATTAAAAGAGTTAGTCAAAAGGATGCTAGAGATTGAATTATTATATATATATATATATATTATAACAGCATATAATAATAACCAACATAACAACATACAACAATATATATATATATAACCGCGCCGCATATATAACGCGCATATATAACATAACATATACATATATATATATATATATGAATATTTCTTTTAATAATTTAATGCTCATTCAACCGAATTACGTATTTAGCTTACCAGCATAGAATATATTTAAGAAATCCCCTTCTCCTTCTAGCTAGAATATTTTGAATTCTTATTTAAAAGAGATTTAGCATCTTTGTCCTATGCTGCAGAAGCTTGAATATAATGCCTTTGTTTTATTTCTTCGCTACTTTTCTGCTTTTCTACAAAGAATTACTATGTTTTTTATACAGCTATATTTTTTGTAGTTGTTTTCTACGTTATTTGTAAAGTTTAATAACTTTCTCTAGTTAGTGTGAAGTTATACAAAACTTTTACCGACTAAACACACCAGAAATTCTAAAATCACGAAACACGAAAGTAGAAAGTAGACGTATGAAGTAAAATACTGTGCTCCGAGAACATTATTCTGAATTGTTTTTAGGCAAAATATACAAAATGTGTTTAAAATGAAACTTTTTTTTCTAATAGTAAAATGTGTTGGTTTCTTAAAAGAATTATAACTTATTTTATAAAATTGAGGCTATAAAATATAAAGGAAATTGTTACATTAAAAATTCATATTAGGGAAACATCAAAATGTTTATATTTACCGCCCTCATAGCAGCTTTATATTTATATAGCAATTCTGTATCATGTACATGTATTTATACGATGTAATTTAATCAACATCAATGAGTGTTTCACTGTCCTACAATCAACTACAGGAAATCCCACTGTGTTATATATGTCCAAGAAAACGCCGCCAGTATTAAACTCCTCCCTCCTAAAAAATGGAAGCTTTTAGAGGAAATATGACGATAAGCAAAAAAGAATGGAAAAAAATTAACAAAACAATTGTTTCAGAGAATAAAACATGTTTTGCCAATCATGAATTATTAAAAACACAATAACAACAAAAGAAAGATAAGGTAAAACTTTTCTTGTCAGAATAAGTAGAAACACGTTATTCATAATCAGCATTTGGAATTAATTTATAAATTTCATGTTTGAGTTTTGTAGAAAATATATTGTTCACTTTAAATTTTCGGTTACATTACAGATTTATTTTTGAAATTTTAAAAATTAAAAAACAAACATGCCCCTTAAAATGCACATTTCACTTTTCAAATCTCGTTTAATTCGGAAAATTTACTTTCGGAGCAATGGTGACTAAGCATTATTATAGAACTAAAGGGAAGTTTTGCGATTAATTACAAATATCTCAATAAAACAACGAATTTTTTTTCTTCCAAAACACGCAAGTGAGCATTCAAGAAATATGAGAAAAGAAAAAAGTACTAATCCTTCCGAAAAAAGGTATAGGGTTAAGAAAAATGATACACATGATGAAGATTTTATGAGGAATTATTAAACGAAGCTAATTAATTAACTTTTGTCATTAATCAATCAAAGTCATGATTTTGAAACATTATTGAGGATATCGCTTTAATTAACCAGGAAAAAAAAATTCGTGCGAATAACTTATTTGCTAAGTTTGGCATATGTCCAGATGAACGGATAGAGTTATGTCATAAAGTCTTGGGTGTGTAAATCTTAAAGGAAGCACAAGGATTAACCCTTGAACGCAATTAAGAAACAAAGGGATGGATAGGAAAAAGAAATTTGACAAATCAGTAAAAATATCACTGATGCATATATTACACTCCTTCATAGGTTAATATGTATTTATGAATATTTTTAAATATTTTACGCATTAAGTGATAAAATACTTAAGCACACATTTAATATAGCAATATTAATTATGTCTATTTGAAGCAAAAATCGAATGTTATATTTACTAACTTATTTACATACTTGGAGATCTTACAAATATAGTAAATTGTCTAAATTATATTAAAAGATAAAGTTCCATATTTCTTTAACCATCTCAATTATTAATTTACGAAGAAATGCTGTATGTAATTTGTGTAAATGTGAAAAACTTAATAATTTTATTTGGAACTTACGTAAAAGATATGATCAAAATGGTATTATAAATTCAAACTACAGATAACTTACATGTTCTTATAAACTAATCAAAAATTGATATTGTTATTAAGCTTGATCTACTAGAAAATTTCTTTAGATACAAAGGGAATCACAATGTACAAGTTAAAGTCTTATGGCTTCGTTAACCGATAAGTAACTATTAAGACAATATAAGCCTACACCAATATGAACAAAATTATATCGTATAGTGGCCCATACTTGCTTTGTTTTTGTATGTTAACTAATAAGTTTTACGTCATTTTATAATTTTTTAATAGAAGCCATTTTGATATACTAAACAAATTGATTTTAATGCTGATTATCTAAATTTAATTCGAACAAATAATAACAAAAATGTTATAGACTATGTGGATGTTAATCAATCTAGAAAAGATCAAAATAAATTTAGTATCATTTACCATTGTCAGCCTTATGAATTAAATCTCCATCTTATTTTCTGAATATATATATATATATATATATATATATATATATATATATATAACTAATAATATATATAATAATAATATATAATAACTTATATATATATATATATAATAATAATAGCAACAGCATATATATATATATTATATATATATTTATATATATATATATATATATATATATATATATATATTATATATATATATAAATATATATATATTATATATATGTATTTGTATATATTTGCATATATATATATATATATATATATATATATATATATGCATTTGTGTTCATGCAATCTTTAATCATAAATTAAATTACCATAGAAGATATAGTAAAGATAAGCAATACATAGTAATATAATGAGGCAATATAAAAGAAAATAAAACGTTCGCTGCAGTGTAGTCGCAAACTCTTAACCCTGATGTTCTGTTTGTATTTACTAAACATATGTAGCGTTCGGATCAATATGACCCGATTCAGAAAATTATCCTTTCTTGTCATAAATGACAAGTGCCATTTAAGAAATAGATGAGACAATAGTAATGTATGTTTAAAATTAGATCTCTAATAATATAAAGCATCCATAAAAATAACAGAAAGATATTTGAAATTTATACTTACTTTTACTTAAATTTGAATAGTAATATTTTACATGCGTTTGAAAATGTGATTCCTACACTTGTAGCATAAAACATTAGTTTTGTTGTCATTGCTAGATGAACAGAGCTTATCCCTTGCACGTTTGACACACAACCAAGTATTCTTAGCAGATTCTGATGGAAAGCATTACCTTTTCATCTATATTCTTTTCACTATGCTTATTGGATCCTCACTTCTTCATAGGTTTGGCTTTGCTTCAACGTATGAAAAAATGAGTGGTTTTCCCAGTTCATTCAAAAATAGCCTTCGTTTAGTCAATTTTTTTTCGATTAAACCACTGTGTATTGAAGTCTATAGAACAAATGTATTGTATGCAGAAATATCAAGCATTTTATAGAATACTATCATGGGCTAGCGATTTGTTTTTCTTTTACAAGTGAATGTGTTTAGAAGTTGTTCAAGAGAGTATTTTCAGCCCCTTTAGTTTATTTACAATCTAGGATCATTAATGATTTTTTGTCAGGTATGTTGCTAACTTCTTTGCAAAGTGCTCATAAAAATAACATTCTTGTTCTTTTTTCGGTATGTATCTTACAACTGCTGTGTCTTCTGTAAAATAAAATAATGAACTGTGGATTTCTTTATTTGGCATTTCTTCAGGAAGTTCTGGTTTATATTTTTTCTAATGTGGTCAAGCATAGTCATTTTCCGTTTTAGAAGTTGCTCTAAGTTGTAAGATGTGAAAAAATTATTGCATGTAATAAAAATTATCGAATACCTATAAGTGAGATCACACACTCACATTCATTGATTTTTGTTTGGCTTTGACCCTTGTTCTTGTCCAGTGAACATTTATCTTATCAGTACATACGAAGTCTTACTGTCTCATAAAATCCATATTTAGAGGGCTTACTTGGTACATACTGTCTGAATGGACAGAAATCCTACTAATTGTTCATCTACAGTAATATATTTATTCGGATAATATAATTTTGGTAGAACTTCTATCATCTATTCCCAGATTGTTCACACTGCAGCTAATTTATCCAATTTTCTTCTTTCTTGACGAGTGTACTTTTTATCAAAACGGGTAACTCTCGACACGGTGCAAAATATTTTGAGGGACATTGTCGTACGAAATATATTCCTGCTAGGTTCTTTATCCCATAAGCATTTTGTTGATTATCCATATGATTTAGGAACACCAGCTAACAATAATAATCCAGTATATTCTTGAAAAGTTTAAATGTCAATATTATCCCACTTTTTTACATAAACATTTTCTCCTTCAATATTAGTCATTTTTTTATGATTTCGTTTTCAATTGTAGAATTGAAAACTACCTCGAATGCTCTTTTTACATCTGTTACCCTTTTCGTTATATTTCTTGTGACCCTTGGAGTAGTTTTATAATATCAGCAGTTGTTGATTGAGAAGAATATGGCAGTAGATTCAGCTTCCCTTTTTTCCCAATTCTTGAAATGAATACTCTCTTTACAGTCCATTTGTTGATTATTGGTATCAAAATCGTTGTCAAAATTTTCACTGTCAATTTCATCACTTGTACAATTTTCATACTTGGATATTTCTTCTTCGTTGTCAGAAGCTTCTAATAGTTTAGCGGTACAGCATGGCACAAATTTATGCGAATTGCCGTTTTTTCTCTCCCATTTACAGGCACAAATCCTTTAATGCAAATCAGGAAGTGAAATATAACAGGGAAAAACAGAAAGGTTGCAATAAAAACAAGTAGTTTGCCCCTCTGCCAATCGTATGAACTTATGGATCTTGCAAGTGCTCTATTATCATGTGACCAAACACATTGTAATGGTCTTACCCTTGAAGTCACTTCCTTAGCATCTTGTCTACCTAAATATGTGGGAGGGAACGATGAAAAAGAATCTCCAAAAAATAAAACTTTTTTATAAATTATAATTTTCCCACAACAAAGTAATCTATAAAGCCCTAGGAGTATAAAAAAAGAAAAAAACTACGAAATCAGATTATTTTGGGCTTTAATCAACCCCCATCCTTAAATTCTGGATCGTAATTTAGTCTAGTAGCCAAAACTCTTATAGTCAAGATGCGAAATTTAATTTTTACCTTAACACTGCACTCAACTTTCCCGCCCTTCGACCTAGTTATTAAACTCAAACATAAACTAACTAATTTGCATCTCGGGATTTCTTCTTGAGGGGGGAAGCGTGGGGGAAAAAACCAATGATAGCCAAAAAATTGGGGTTGGGTGAAACTCCGAAAACACCCACCCAAAAACATAAAGAAACAAGTTTTTAAAACAAAAGTTAGAAAAATTTTTTTATTCTTTTTTTTAATTTATTTTAAAAAATAAACATTAGAGTAAAAAAAAATGATTTTTTTGATTTGGTCATACTGACCAGAACGAACATTGAAATTTTTTGGAAAAATATTTTCATAATAAGTACAGATAAATATAAATATCTCTAGGAGTACATATTTATATTGTTTATCTACTATGTCAAGAAATTCCATGACAATATCTCAGTTCTCTCTCTATATATAATTTTTTATGAACTGATAAATTTTATTTCGGCAGAACAACAAGGAACAGAACAGCAGGATTAAGTCCTTATCATACGTACGTGTATTTGAAGCATATTTTTTTTCAAGCAACACTTTAGAGCACTAAGGGTTTTGCTTCAGACTGACCACCTGATCGGAACATATGCTCATGCACCTCAGCTCCCAAGGTCACGAAACCTGAGATATGCACAATAGTTTTTGGCCCTCTATGGACTGGTTTACCACTGATTTTAGTTTAGTTTACTTAAAGTTAATCAAGGCTCACACACATATACAAAATTCAAAGTTCATGATCTATGATTTATGTGAACAAAATGTGCAGTTATATATTAGGCAAAACAATACTGTTCATTGTAAAAATGTATACTAAAGAAAAAAAAAAGCTGGGCCATTTCAAATGATAAGAACTAGTGAAATAATTTTTTTCGTTTCCGACAGGACAGAAAATTGAAAAAAATTAGTTTATTTTTTGTGATACAGTATATCCAATTGACAGATAAGTTTGAAATTATACTGTAAACAGAGAAATATTATGAAAGAATACGGGATTCTTGAGAAATTATTTCACATTTAATATTAAAATGCCGTACATAAATGAAGTATTTTAGTTTATACAGACCGATCAGAAAATCGAAAAAAAAAAAAAAAAAAAGCTTAGTCTACTCTGAAAAGAACAACATACATAAAAAAGAGCCATCATGTAATCAAGTTTTCAATTAGATAGATTGTAACGCAATCAAGAGGAAATACCCGTTTTTAGTTTTTTTTTTTGTGTAATTAATTATATTTAAGGTTTACTAATCACTAAAATTGGTTAGAATAATAAAACTTGGATTAGCTCGTATGATTTAGAAAAAGGAAAATATTTTATAATTTGAATTATTTCTTAGTATGAGTAGTCATTGCCAAGTTTAACCTAATCCAAATAATTAATATAAAACTTATTAAAATTCAAGCTTGGAATCATGATTGAACTTATAAGCACTACGTTTGATAAATATTGTGTATTTGTTCATTCATAACGCATGGATAATTTAAAACTATTTAATAAACACACATTTAATTAAAAATCATTTCTGTATTCCTATGTAGAGTTATGTAGCTAACATATCCGTATTGTGTTCCCATTATTTCTCGTTTAGTTTTGTTAAAGCTTTAAAGTCGAAGACTCTATATATTTATCACAACATGAGCTCATCTATTTATTGATGCGAGACCATTAAATTAGATTTTCAATCTAAATAAACCCGAGTTCAAATTTACTTAGTTGCATCATGGCCAATGTTAAATCAGCAAAATTCAACTAGATTAATTACTCAAAGTTAGACGATCATTAATTTACGTTATAATAAAATTTATTATTGCATAGTTAAAACTTTACATTTGCAATAAAAGAAAACAATAAGAGAAAACTTCGCCTTAAGAGGGAAGGACCGGAGATGTGAGCATGGCTGGCCTGTGTCAATGTGGGGTAGCAACTGGCTTCCAAAGTCTACATGGTAATTGGGGTGATTTTTGGATGAAAAGGGTCTCTCGAAATAGGTGCGCGTCTCTTTAAATAGTGAACCAAATCACCTGCAAATTCTTGGGCAGGACTCACTACTTTTTTCCAAGCTGAGTCTCTGATTGTATATTTCCAATCGCGCAGTTACATTTTATAAAATTTATGGGATTTTCGACCCCAACAGGGGACTAAGAATCTTTGCCTGACCCTTTTCGAAAGAATGTAAAGACATCCGGTCAAGGGGACATATAGAAATTACCAATAAAGGGGTCGTCCAGCCTCTTACCATTATAAAACTGATCGGAAAGTTAATAATGGACAGAATAATGCCAAGCCAGATTTCTTATTGTGAGGACATAAATATGCCCAAAGAACTCTAAATGTGGGATCCATGGCTTACGAGAAAAATATGAAAAACAAAGTGTGACATCACAGCCGGTACAAAACCCATGTTGGACACATTGACAGCAGCATTTCTTCCGATTATGTTTACCGAACATATCGAGGCGGGGAACCCCCGAAATGATTTGCACTCTTTGCAGCAGCGCTGCCCACGAAGAAAAGCATGCAAAACCTAAATCTATTTAGTGAATACGTCTCGATCAACCCTTTTGGGGAAAAAACCCCCGGGAGATCTGGCGTCATAGAAATGGACCTTACGTCCAATCCATGGTTTGGGGGGACCCTATGGCCAAACACATGCAGGGCCAAAATGCCGGGGTCCCCAAAAACGCACCATTTTTTATTTATTTTCCTTAAAATGAAATGTTCGCGCGTATGCCCCAGAAGAACAAAGCATGCAAAAAAGGGCCCAAATCTATTTGAGTGTCACACGGGCGATACACCAACCTTTGGGCCCCAAAGTTGTGAGATCTGGCGGTCATAAAAAAACCCAATCCAGGGGTTTTGGGGGATGCCATTCAAATCAATGCAGGAGCACAAAAAAAGGGGAGTACCATCAAAAATCATGCATTTATTTACGATTTTTTTCCCCAATATGGATCGCATAGGTATTTTTGGGTTTTTTTTCCAAGGGGGGAATCTGGATTTCAAGGTTTGTGGTTATTTTTAGGGCACCCCGTATGTGCCATAAGTTGATGTTTCTTTAATACAATCATCAAAAAGGCCTTAATGCTTAAGGTGAATGAAGTATATTGTTTTTTTTCCTTTTTTGATTGAGTTTTTCTTTTTTTTTTTTGGGGGTTTTATAATTAGGTTTTTTTTTCAACAAAGAAGGGTTTTAATGAAATCCCAAATTCCAAGCATTGTGTTCCGGGTTAAAGAGACATTAGAATTGAAATACCTCGGTGCTTCCTGAAGTTTTAAAGGAAACGTGTTAGTCCCCC
>BMAV01019197.1:0-17936 GCA_019973955.1 Trichonephila inaurata madagascariensis
AATTACCTTCTAATAGATTGATATCTATGGAATTTAAAAAAAAATCTTCAAAATCAAAACTATGAACTGTAAATATTTTTATTTTCAAAAAAATCTATAATATATTTACTATTTTTAATTATAGCTTTATTATATTGCATATTGATGAATTTTTTGTATAATACACTCACTTCCAAAATTAAGCATGGAGAGGAAAATGCAAATTTTCCCGGAAGCCAATCAAAATTTAAAAAGAGGATGCAATTTGCGTGAGGTAGATGGAAGGTATAAATATGTTAGGTAACAGCCAATCGTGATTTCATGTCAAGAAATATGTAAAAGGGGCCCGTCTTATAAGAAGCCACTTTATGAAGGGTTACAGAAGTTGTTTTACTGTTAGAAGGTTTTTAAAAACTTTCATACAATTTGTTTTCAAGCATAGTGTTTTCGACTTCCAAAAAACGAATGGAAGATTCGAGCGCTGGCGTGCTGTGGGTGCATTGAAACAGGACAGTCGATCACAGATGTTGCTCTTTTCTTCGGCGTTCATCATTCTGTAATTTCACGTTTATGGAAACAATTCCAAACACAGACAGTTGTCTGATGGCCGTAGGTGGTCGCCCAAGGGTTAAAACCCCGCGCGGAAGATCTATATATTGCTATTGATCCAAGCGGAATCGAAAGGGGCGACCCACAGTGTGCATCTATGGTTACAGCGTCTTGGTAAGGCTATATCTATCTGCAGCTGCTGTATGCTGAAGATACATATGAATGGACTGTTCCCCGGCCCTCGAGTTTGTGTTCCTCTATCCGTCCAAATCAAGGGGCATGATTTAAAGTGGGGGGCCGGGAACATGGAATTTGGACTGTGCCTGACTGGGGTAATGTCATGTTTACTGATGAGTCAAGATTTGCTCTGGAGCCAGATGACAAGCGTATAAGGATATGGCGCATAAACAAGGAACACGCTTTCAACCCCAAAACATTAAACGAACATCACGCATTCCGAGGCGGAAGCATTATGGTGTGGGCAGGGATTTCATTAGGATACCGCACCGACCTGCACAACTTTAAACAGGGTTCTCTGACGGCTGTCTGGTATCAAGATAAAGTGCTAGAACCCATTGTGAGATTGTACGCTGCAGCAGTCGGCCATACTTTTGTTTTAATGGACGATAACGCACGTCTCCCCATAGAGCTGACATCGTCGATGACTACCTGGAGAGTGAAGGAATTGAGCGTATGGCATAGCCAGCATATTCGCCCGACCTTAATTCCATTGAAAGTTTTTAGGATGCTCTCGGATGTGCTGTATCTTCACGTTTTCCACCTCTAGCCACTCTTATTGAGCTGGAAACTGCTCTCCCAAAAAAGTATGGCGTTTTTTAATTCTGGGGGGTTTCCCACCTAACTGAAAGCATTGTCAGAAGGTGAAAACAGCATACAGATGAGGGGGAATTCCCTACTCTATTAATGTGTTTTTTTTCTTTTTTATTTGTTTATTTTCATTTTTTATTCATAATTCTTATTAGTCTAGATATGACATTATCTGATAAGAAAAAAATTTAGTATTGTTTTTTTTTTCTGTATATAATTATTGATTTTGTTTTATGCATAAATATATATGCTACTTTACTGCCAAATTTTGTGTCAATCAAAGCAGTATTTGTTGATTTTTTTGCATTTTACATCTTCGTGCTTAACTTTTGGAATTGAGTGTATTATGCAGCGTTTTACCTGCGATAATGTGTGATATATGTTTTAAAGTCATTTATTAAAGTTCGAACTTAAACAGGATTGATATGAAATTTGGTTGTTAAAAATATATATGGTAATCTTAGAAATGTAATAACTTAATTTTCTATATATATATCAATATAATTCGATTACTAATTTTTTTTGTAAATTTTTAAATTTTTATTTTTTAAAAAAGTGTTCAAAAAAGCATATTTTTTTTAAAAAATATTTAAAAAAGGTATTTTCCATTATTTTCCCAGGCTCTTATTCTGAAATAAAAAAAAAAAATTAACCCCTTTATTTTGAATTTAAAACTTCTTTTTTACATCTTTATAAATAAATTCCCAGTTGGGGAATGGTAATTAAAATCCATAAAGGGGTATTTTAATACGGGGAAATTTAAATTCATAAAATCCTCTACGGCGGGAACCCATATTTTAACTGCATTTTTTGTAACATCTTTTTCATCTTTATTAATTTTTTTTTTAACAACATTTTTTGGGTTTTTTAAAATAGTTAATCTAAAAAATTTTTCCCTTTTTCCCTGATATCTCAAATTTTATCTATGATTAATTTTTTTTTTTTTTAACCCTTCACAGAAACATAAAAAAAAACTAAAAATCGTGATAGTTTTTTATTTTTAACTCGTTATTTTAAAGGAAGGGAAGCTATTGTAATTAAAGATAAATCTTCCTTTCTTTTTATTTTTGTGTTTTTTCAACAATTTCATCCCTAAAAAAAAAAGAACAAATGTCTATTAATTACATTAAAAAAAGGTAAGAAATAAAAAGTTTTTATTTGAATAAAAAAATTTAATAATCGGGAAAAAGTTTAAAAATGAAAAAAATCTTTTTTAAATTAATTTTTTAACAAAAAATTAAATTAATCCCTTTTTTAAGGGTACAAGCTGTGAACTTTTAAAAAAACACATTTTTTAAAATTTCATTTAACAATACAATTTCTTTTTAATTTAAAGACCAAACATGAAAATATTTGATCTTGATTTTTAAGTTTTTTCCCCAAAATTAATAAAATTTTTAATTTTACCAAAAAAAGAGTTTTATTTTATTTTTTCCTTTTAGTTTTTTTTGTTTTAAAAAATTTTTTTTAAATTATTATCAAAATTTGGGGGAACATTAAAAAAAAATTTTTTTATTTTACTCTATAACATTATTTTGTGTATATTTTTACCAGAACATTAAGACCACAAGATTTTATATATTTTTTAAAAATTAAAAAACTCTAAAAAAAGTGTTTTTTCCCTTCTGTGGTTAGTTTTAAAGGTATAATTTTAATAATTGACAATTCAAAATTCAAATCCGTGCCAGTGAAAGTGTATGAGTTCAATTTTAATAGAACTATTGAAATTAAAAATTTAAATCAAAATAGGGTTAAATTTCAATATTAATAAAAATTCAAGTAGTTGTTCCCCACCCCTTTTAAAAGATCGAATTAATTTTTTTTTAAAAAATTTTAAATTCTTCTTTTTTATTAATACTGTATTGACCCCTGGCACGGGGAGAAATAATAAAAAAATTTCCCCCGATCTTCCCGCCCAACGGGGCATGGGCACAAGACCCGGGGTTGGGCTTTTCCCTTAAAAATCAGCACTTGGGGAAATTTACATTTTTTCGGTTCTAAGATGGAAAAACCCCCATTTGATTCAAAAAAAATTTTTTTAAAAAAAGGAAACTTTTGATGTAAAATTAATTATTTTATTATTTATTTCCTGTGAAAATTTTACAATTCGCTAAAATCGGGTAAATTTTCCTTTTGAAAACTGTGCCGATAACATGCCCAACCTCGGCGATACCCACTCTATGTTGTTTAGTAAAAGTTTTAACTTACTTTTTTCGGGAACTGAACTTTTGCCCTCATCTGGGGGGAGGGAACTTTCCCCTTTTGGGCCCGGGTGGCGTAGGATTGTAATGTACGGGGGGAACACCAATCCTATTTTTGGGTAAAATCCTAGAAGAGCCCACACCCTTGACGACAAACCAAAAGGGCCCAAGCCAAAACGAGTTTCCCCAAGCAAACCCTGACAATGGCGGAAAGAAAATATAGGGGGAAAAAAGTGGATGTGCGATGAAATATATGAAAACAATACATAAATTAAACATTTAATATGAAAAAAAAAACAGCCCTCACTTTTTTACTGTTTTTGATTTTTTCCCAAATGGGGGGTACAGCGTAACAACAAAAAAAAAAGGGAGGGTCTATCACTAAGTGAAGGGTTTTTTAAAGCCCCCTTAATATTTATTCGGGAGGTGATGTTGAGAAACCATTGGGCGTGGTTTTTTTGATTTCTTACGGCATTGTATTCCACTTTTTTTGACATCTCTATTAAAACCCAAAAACAACACTTTTTTGTTTGTATAATCCCATTCGCTCATTACATTTGGGATATTCATAACTTGAAGCAATCAACCCTTTTTTTTATACACTATTCAGTCAATTTTTTTTACCTTTCGTATTCAACAAAGAAAAAATTTCCCAAAAAGGTATATTCACTCACACATTTTCAGGCATATTTCCCAGCCCTTTCCAAAAACAAAATGAAATTTGAAATGTCTGTGAACAAAATACGAAAGTTCTAGAAATAGTTAGATTTACCATATGTAGTTTATCAAAGTAGGGTTACCAATATAGCGCAATATTTGCCTACCAAAATAATTCGCGCCAAGGGTGTGGGCTCTCCTAGGACTGAACCCTATTTGTAAATTTTTACCAAACTCAATTGTAATTAACTGTATTTATACAATTCCTCTACAATATGAGTCTCTTCCTAACGTGTTAATTTACATATATATGTAATAATTTTCTCTAACTTCATGTAGACAAATTTAATTTACAATGGTCCTGTCCTTCAGGAATCGCAAGTAAGAAATTAACTACCTTCTGCTTTACCTGTATAACGGGATAAACGTACGTAACTGTATCTCTTAAAAATTAAAACCTTAGTTTATTTAATTAGACATTCACGTACAATGTATCTTTCCTCGAATCACAAGCTCCATTGAGAAAGTTTGGAACATCCATTTGCCGCTCCATATAAAATCGAGACTCTGGGAAATCCACCCCTGCCAATTTCTTGTCCTTATCATGTTTAAACAAACTTTGGGTTATTTGATGATATGTTCTTTTTTTTGTGACGGAAAAAAGTCCCCAAAAGATTTTATTGTGTTTTGACATAAAGTGTTTTTTCCCATTGAACAAAAAGAGCCTCGAAACCCAAACCCCAAAATTACCCCAAAAATAAAAAATAAGATTATTGGCAAAGAAATCCTTCAGGTGTTTGCTCTCAGTAGATGTGTCATTTCCAATTTAGAGTTTATTTGGAATAGAATGCTTGTATAACGAAGGTTTCTTAGTTTTGTCATGTGATCACTCTGGTTGAATAAGTTAAAATCTTGACACACTCACTTATACACAGAAAACATACTTAACATTAGTAAAAACAAGGAATAAGAAAATAGGAAAAAAAATACATCCAATGCAGTTTTATGATTTCTAAAGTATTCTTCAAAAGAAATTATATACATATATCCATAGGGAAAATATCTAAATGATCATAATGAGATGATCTAAAATGATCTAATCATCTAAAATGATCATAATTGAGATGTAAGTTTTTACAAGCAGTTTATATGTATGGTGTTACTAATTTTTCATATTGTCTTTATTTTTCTCACATTCTATTTTTCAGAAGTTATTAAGTATTTTAAACAGCGTTATACCTCTCAGAACTACGAAAAAAATTTTCTGTATTTTTAAAAAGTATTTCACAAAATTTTTTTTAAAAAAATTTTTTTTTTTTTAACCTTTGGGGGGCGGCGGTTTTGTGAGAAAAAAACCCTTAAACAACTTTAGCAAAAGGTTTCCCCCTTTTCAGGGTGATTGATGGCACCAAAATCCCGGGGGACAAAAAACAGGGTTTCTCGGTGATATCCCCCTGAATAGTGGTTATGTTCGCAACCCAAGGGAATTCCCCAAACCAAATAAATTTTCCCTTTTTTTAAGGGGGCATGTTTTCTTTGGAAAAAAACCATTTACTAATGTTTTCAGTTCAAACAAATTCAAAAATTTATTTATATAAATTTTTTTTAAAAAAAAAAATTTTTACCTTACAATTTTAAACTGCTTTTCACCCCAGATTTCCCCTTCGATATTATTAAAGGGATAGAAAAAATAACACAAAACAATTTTGATAATGTAAAGTATTTCATAAAAAAAATTTAAACAACATAAAATTTCAGAAAAAGGTAAAAACAAACTAATCAAATTTAATTGATTTTTTTTTAAAGAAAAATTTATTTAAATTTTGATTTTCAAATTTTTTATTAAAATAGTTATAAAATGTTTTAAATTTATTTTTTTAAATTTATTTAAATGTGGGGGAAATTTAAAATTTTTCACCCCGGGTTTTAAAACTTAAAAAAAAGTCTAATTAAAAAAAGAAGTAAATAATATGATTCTTCATAAATTTCACAAAATTTTAATTAAAAATGCAAAAAAAAAATAAAAAACACAATTGCTGTTTTATTTTCTCTTTATGTTATAATGTAAAAATTTAGACTTTCTCTTGGAAAATAAAATAAATTTAAAAAACTCTTACAAGTATTCACAGCATCTGCATGGGAATAAACGTATTGTCATAAATCTTTTTTTTTTTTGGGAAAATTCATTGTTCTCAAATTTTTAATTGTTTTTTTTTTTAGAAATGCCAAAAAAAAATCTTAAAAATTTAAAACCTCTTAAGGGAATTTTTTCATATATATCTTCCATAAAAAGGTTTTAGATTTGATGTAAAAATTTCATTTTTTTTTTTTCCATATTGTGATATATTAAAAATTCATAGTACCCCAAGAAACCCAAAAATTAAAAACTACATTTTATTAACAAGCATTTTTTAAAAAATTAAAAATCTTATTTTACTTTGATCTAATTCTTTTTTATATCAGAAAATTATAATAAAACATTTACTGTGGCAAATAAATTGAAAGAATAACAGTAAAAGGGGTTTCCCAATTAAAACTTTTTAAAATGTGAATATCGTACCCCATGGTTTGGCCCCTTTTTGGTGTTTCGTTTGTAGTCTACATGGGTTTTTAAAAATTTGGGCACGATTAGAGGTTCCATTGCGCAAAAGCTGATACGCATAAAAACAAAATCCTTACATTGTTATGGTTTTGGGAAAAAAATTTGGGGCTCTAGCACGGCTTTTCGTTCTCGTTACTTGATCGTCATTTAAATTAAAGAGGTCCGTCTTATTACTTTGACCCTAATAGAATTTTAAAAAAAATTTAATAATTTATCAATTTACCTCGTGTTCCTAAAAAAAAATTCTTTAAATACACATTAAAAATTTTTAAAAAATTTTTCCATCATTAATAAATTGTTTTTTTAGTAAAAAAAACTTTAATTTTTTTTTTTACTTGATAGTAAAACCAAAAAAAATAAGCTGATATCAAAGGCAAAATATTTTTGCCTACAAACAATTTTTTTAAGTTGCTGTGTGAGGAGCTTCATGCATCCCCGGTAAAAATTGTTTATACAAAAGGTTTTATTATTCTTAAATATTTAAATTTTTTTTTCGAAAATAAAGGGCAACAATTTGGGATTTTTAATTTTTTTTTCCTTTTGGTACAAAAAAGATATCCTTAGTTTTTTAATAATCCTTATCTTTTTATTTAAAATTTCAAAAGGGGAAATATTTCTTTTTTAATGCTCTGATTTTTTTACGATAAATGATTGACTTTTTGGGGTGTGAAATTTGTAAGATGAAAAATACATTTTAGAAAACCCCTCCCTTTCGTCCCAAATTCAAAACCCAAATTTCAAAAAACCTTTTTCCCTTTTTAACCACAGACTCCACAGTCGGGTTTTCAGATAACGGCAAAAATTTTTTTTTGACTTTCTTCAAAACGAAGAAAAAACCAGCTTCAAATATCGCCCCCCCGCTAAGTGAATGGGGGCATTTTACCTTATCTCTCAAAAATCTAACACAGTATCAATTCCCAAAGGATTATTTTCATTCTCCAAAAAACGTTCCCAAAAATAGAACAGGGCTTTTTTTGAAGAAAAGGGGGTTTGGGAGGGGAAAAGTTTCTTTTTCCTTTTGGGACAATTTTTATTGAAAAAATGCACTCTCTAAAGATTTATTACGGCAACAAGAGCAGAATAGTTTTCCGGCTACTTGAAAGCAACCGGAAAATTTACAAGAAGGCAGATGTGCATTTCTGGTTTTTTACACCAAAAAGGCATATGATAATCAATAATGACCTGAAGCATCAACAATAATCAAAAGGGACAAGCATTCTTTGTCGATGTAAAAAATATTACAACCTGCTTTCATGCTCATTTACAAGAACCATCTGATTCGTAGTCGGGATCAAACGTTCAATAACCCAGAGCGCCCGAACTCCCTTTTTTTAAAAATATCGTAAAAAGGGGTGACTTAAAGAATAACTGGGCGAAAAAAAAGGGAAAACATTTTTTTACTTCAATATAACTATCTATTAGACTACGTTCGATTATATCTATTTTTTAGATAGATTTTTTGAGCATTTTCCCAAAATTTTTTTAATTATTATATATATATTATAAAAAGGCTTACTTTTTTTTTTTTAAAAAGGGGGAAAACTAACACTGTAGAACTTTCAAAGTATAATATATAACAAAAGCAAAAAGGGTTTCATTTTGCTTTTAAAGGGTTTTAAAAAATGGGGCATTTTCTTATGCTGAAAAAACTCGTAATATACGTTTTCTACAAAAATTTTAAAAAATAAAAATAGTTTCTGTTTTCCAGACTCAACTTTTATACATCAATTGTAAAAAAAAAAAATGTCGAAGGTTAGTTTTTTTCATTTTTTAAATAAAGGGGTTTAAGAACTAAAACGAATAATTTTAAGAATCTGTAACGAATATTTCTGTAATTTTTTTTTGTTGTTGCAATAACTTTTCTTCTTTCGTTTTTTTTTTGTTTATACGCGATTAAAAAAAAGGCTTTTTTTGTTTTTGATTAAAATTAAAAATTTAAAAAAAATTCTTCATTAAGCCCAAAAGTAAGATAACAGTAAAAAAAAGTTCTTGACAGCAATACCTTGTGTAAAAAAATGCATAAATCTTCATCAAAATTTAATGCAAAAAAAATTCTTAAAGTTCCCCAAAAAATATTTTTTAAATTGTTTTACAGGTATAAAATTAATAAAAATGTTAAAAACACAGTAGTATTTTTTTAAAATTTTGGGAAATATAGAGAGGGTATCTTGTATTTGTAAAAAAAATCATTAAGAAATGTAAAGACATTCTTTAGTATGAAAAAAAAAAATAAAAAAAAAATTTTAAAAATCACCAGTTAAAAGTTAAAACTCATTTTAATTTTTTAAAAAAAAAAATCAAATTAATTTAAAATGAAATGATTAAGTAATCGAGATGTAAAAATCGCTTGCAAAAATAACTATGCACTCTCCGCTAGTGAGAATTTAAGCATAAGGGAAGAAAGAGGGATTTTCAGATAAGGGTGAAAGAGGGAACTGTATCCCCCTCCCTTTTAAATACAAAAGAAACCGGTCAAGCAAACGATGTTCCAAAGCTGTAATAGGCCTCATGCTGTTTCGAAAGCTGTTAAAAGGGGAAAGCATTGCGTGGCCGATACATCGGCCAGAGCCGTCTTTTAAGGGTCTGTTCCTGTTGGCCGATATATCGGCCAGCCGTCCTCAAAAGGTTAAATGGAGAAAACAATTAGTTTTTAAAATTCGAATGTTCTTTTAAGAGGAAGTATTTGTGTTGGTTTACCAATATCTATCCCAGAATGATGAAAATAAAACATTTAGTAATTTAAAAGCGTTACCTTGTTGTTGTGGAAATATTAAAATAGGGAATGGAATAATCATTTAAAAGCGTGTTGGAATGAATATAAACATTCGCCGTTCAAGCCCACTGGGCATGTTTACGGAATTACCACGTTTGGGGAAAACGTAAATCATTTAGCAAGGCATGACATCAAAATTTAAAATTTAAATTGTAGATTGTGGTATAGTATTTACAAGAAAACTTCATTTTTCTTAAAATAGTACAATATAAATATGAATATTAATTAGAAAAAAAGTACGTGTGCATGGGGCGGGGTTCAGTCTATTTAAGTATAACAGCAGTAGATTTAATAGAAACATATGTGGATATACGGAACTATTAATATCATTTTACTCTACAGCAGTGTTTCTCAAACTGTGGGGCGCCCCCAGGGTGTGCAAAAAACCTAAGAGGGGAGCGCGAGCATATCGAAAATAAAATATTGAAAAAAAATATTTACTGGAATGAAATAAAAGAAAATACTTTCTGACATAATAAAAAAATACCCATTTACACTGATATAATATATATATATGTCATCTGCGATGTTACGTCATCAAAAATAAAAGCTTCTACTTCAAAATATCATTAGCTATCTTTGATACTATAACGAAATAAAAAACATTTTATTTGATTTGCTGTAATCCCATGATGAGAAATTTTTTTATTACGTTTTCTTTTCAAACCTAAAATACAACTCTTTCAGAGAAAAAACAAAACCCAGACCCATTATGAAAAAAATTTTAGGAAGATAAAGAATTCATGACTGTTATAAATACTGTACATTATCTGTAGGAAGCAGAATGTATTTGCTGCTGTTTGACCTTCGAACTTACTTGTACGGTTAGTTACGTCCCTGCTCTCTCTCTCTTATGTATTTGATTTTTCATTTAGGGAAGTTGTAAATAAACTATTTCTGCTGTGCTTTTTTCCTTGTAAAATATTTTTATGATTTTTGGTAAAGCACAGAGAGCACTTTGAAGAATTACTTGGCAAAGATTTATTTTTATGAGTATCCCCAAACATATAAAGAATAATGAAAAACGATTTACACAATTTTTTTAGAACATCCATATTGTATTAAGCACACTTTAAACCCGGGAGACCGGTCACGCCGAGCACAGAGTGCATGAAATCGGTAATTCTAGCAAAACTGTTTAATTGTTACCAATGGCCCTGACACTATCCTCCTGTTTGACAGTCTTAACGGGAACTAAAATATATTTGTCACATATCTCATTTTTTTTTGGGGGGGGGGAGTGACAAACGTTTTTTTACAATCTTAAGGTACTTGTTTTGATTGAGTTCCCGGTGCGATCACTTTTTTCCAAAATATTTTCTGTGTTCATGCTACATCCCCTTCAGTGATTTTGATTGCCTTGTTGTAGGACTTATTGTGGTTTAGTATATGAGCATGATGAACAGATAAATGAGCAGTATATATATATATATATAAAGAAATGTGCATCGTTGATCTCTATTGAAGAAAGTTAAAACTGATAAAAAAAAGGGATAAACCTGCTTAAATAATACATATTAAAGTAAATTTGAGAAAAGCGATGAAAAGAGCATGAACCGAAAGAAGCATTTTCAAATGCTACCAAAAGAATCCTATCAACTAAAATATGAAGTCATAAGTATCAGAAGACACACTTTGCTTTGTCAAAAACACACAAGCAAGCAAAAGTTCAACATGCTATTGGTCGCACATCAAAGGACTGTGAAATTACATTAACTTGAACAAAATATGACAGTTTTGCCTGCAAATAACATTCTTGTAATGCTATCGAAAAGTGTATGTGATGTGTGTCTTTTTTTTAAGGTCACGCACATTTGAAACATTTTAGTTCAGTTTTCTTGGATTTTTTCCTAAAATTATCAGACAAAATTGAAATTCCTTGAAAGTAGGTAAGTATATTTTCTCTTAATTAAATTATTCACAGGAATTACGATTTTTATTGTGTACTATAAAAATAGTTATAAAAAAAGGATTGGGGTGACTCAAAAACTCCACTCGACTATTAGTATCGTGTGAGCGCCTGCTCCTGGGTTAAAACATGTTGAAGTCTTTTCGCTTTAAATATTGAAAATAATACAATTACTCTTCATCGGAATTTTATATTATTGTTCATTATTTATATAACATCAATTCTAAATGCTAATTATGTGAGGCTTAAAATTACAGTTTGCTTAAAACTAATTATAATTTGAGCAATCATTTAAAAAAAAATCATTTTACATTTTTGTAAACATTGTCACGCCCTTGGCGTTACTCTCCTTACATTCAGATATTATATCAAAGATGTTTTATTTTCTTATAAATGAACTCGTGCAAAGAGCGGCCACTCCAGCCGGTATACTTTTAATGTATCAGTGTTGCACAGAGCATTTTCTGACTAATTAATTAATACTAAATTAAGAACAAGTTTAATAAGTATTAGAGACTTCCATGGGCTTGTCTTGCAGAACAAAGTTTTTCAAAGGAATGCCTATGATTAGAAATTGACCCTCTGAGTTATTTTTCTATATTTAACTGATATCTATATTCTGTCTTCAAAGCAGCTACCGCATTTTGCAATATGTTCCAATTTAAAAATTATATATAGAGAGAAAGGAAAAATAACATAATAATTATCCTATTACTTAATTTTTTTGCTTAAAAGTAACATATATATATACAAAATTTAATACTTATGTTATTAATTTGTAAGGTTTATAATTAAGATCGCGTATTGTAACTTTAGCGTCAAAGTGAATTATTATTGAATTCAGTACATTAGTAATGTATAAGGGGGGCGTGATAAAAATTGTGATTGAAAATGGGTGCGCCAGTATTGAATGTTTGAGAAGCACTGCTATACAGTCACTAGGTTTTAAGCTTAAATTTGAATAAAAAACATCTGGATTTGAAAGATATGCTTCACAGTTAACTAAAACTGTATTTTCAGGTCTTTATTTAATATTTTAATCTGATTAAATCTTTTTTAAATTATTATATTTCCTTCTTCTATTATATGGTTTTTACTTTTTAAAAAGTCCTCGCATACTTTTTCCAGTTTACGCGAATGTAGAACATTTAAAAATAGCGAATTAGGTTATCCAATTTTCCTATGCAAAAGTATTTGAAAAAAAAAGAGTAGTACAGAAATTATGAATAATTCTCGTAATCCAACGAACAATAATAATAATAATTTTTTCATCTGTATAATATAATAACAAGATAATAACTTATTTCAATGGGATTCATTTGATGAGGAATGTTTGAACTATCAGTAATGTTAGACATTTTGTAAAAGACTTAACAATAATTTTATGTTCACGCGGATCCGGGAATATTTTTCTGATTTCCATACTATGATTTTAGATTGATTCGCGAATCTCAAATTTTTTGAACTCGATTGGTGCATGTTTAGTCATCTGTAGTTCGCCTCGCATTAAATTCAAATGAGGTCCGTGTTATACATTCGCCGCATCATTGTTTTTTCTATAAATCTCCGAAGCAGTCACTGTAGCCAAACCCCCTTGTTCTTTCTAGTCCACCAATCAGGAAGCTCCCTCTCAATCCAGGCCCAAATACATTTCGACATGGGATGGAGGAATGCTTCGCGTTCCATTTGGCGCGTTGTGCGTGTATTTTTGGCAGCATTTTTGTATTAGAAGTTTTAGAAGCATGTTTTAAACTTATTTCATTGATTTGACTCTTACTGCGTTATTTTTTTTTTACTAGAGTGAAGAGTATTATGATTTTGATTCTTAAAAAATCATTTTAAAGGAAACCTGATCTCGTAACTGTGCCACACATCTACGGACTTTTCACTGATAATTCTTCTAAAGATATTATGTTCACTTTCGTCCAAAAATAGTGTAAAACATTTTAAATTTAAATGCGTGTTTTTAAATATGATTAGATTATGAGTAAATTATTATTTATTTAGCTAGGAATATTTCATGTTAATGGTTAATTTACATTTCTTAGCAAATATTTAACTGCTTCAAATGATATGACAAATCTCTCTATATTTTGTGTATAGTACTTTTGGTAAAGTGTATTTCTTTCGGTAACTTTCATTGTTATTTTTCTGCATGCGATAAACTACGTGACAATAGAAACGCAATTTCCCAAACTTAGGGTTAGAAACTGAGGAAAATCGGCTAAGAGAGAAATATAATAGCAAACATTAAAAACAACAACAGCAACTCGATTCAACATTACAGGGACAGAAAAGACCAATATTTCAGTTGTTTGTTTGCCCGCCATGCACAGTAATGCAAACAGCAACGAAATGGGAATGAGTATGTAACTTTAATCAACATTATAATCATCATAAAAAAATAAGAAAAACGTTGTATACAGAAATAACTACAAACATATTGAGTTAGGAAACAGTCATTTACTAACCATAAGGTATCGTGGGTATTAGAAGAAAAAAATTATTTGGGAAAATATTGCATTATATATAAAAAGTGTGAAATACTTTTAAGAAATTTTCGGTTTATAAGTGTATAAGTCTAACGCGTATAACGTATAAAATAAAGTATTCTTGTTAGTATGTCCTTTTTTTTTCTTTTTTTTTACTTGTAAGATTTATGCACTTTTAGAATGACATTTTATTTAATTAATGATACATAGAAAATACATGAATTTAATGCTTATAAGAATAACTTTATAGTTCACACAATAACCAGAAAAAGACTGTTTACGGAATTATAACCAAGCTTTTTTGAATACTTAAATATTATAATTATAAATTCTAATATTTATTTTTGACATACAAAAATAGATGATTTTACTTTTTATATCATGATCTCTATATATTATTAACATTCTTATGTTTATCGATAGAATGTAAAAAAAAAAAATGTTGCTACTCATGTGTCCATGATTTTTTTAATTACAGTGTAAGAAGTAAAATTTACGTCCTCGACAAACTTTTCGGAATTAATCATAATGAAAAGAAGTATATTATTAAAAGAATAAATTAGAATATAATGTATTCATCAACATTAATTTTCGTTTGTAATTAAGATATAAGAAAAAAATACTAAATACTTTACAGTCTACTGAACGTAAAACATGTCATTTGCAAATAAGTTTAACTGGTTAAAATTGAAAAAAAAATGTAGATTTAATTTTTATTACATATTTGTAATTTCATACTATTTTCATGCATAAGCCGAGAATTTTTGGAGCCTTTTTTGAAGTTAAAGTAAGGAGGTCGGCTAATGCGTGAATCCACACATCTAAAAAAAACTTCGTTATTTTTTTTTTATTTTAACTTTTTTTTTTTGGTTAGTTATGCTTAAGCAAGTTTAATCTCTTTTAGTTTTTTGAGAACTGTTATTGTAAAAAGGACAAGGAAAATCACATAAATTATTTAAGGTTACATGTTGAAATGAGCAAATTCGGTCAAAAGACATATTTTTTTGTGTGTGTGTGTGTTCTTTTTTGTTAAATAGAGCTAACTTTTGGCTTTACAATACATATTTTGTTTTGCAGGTACGCTACCTAGAGACCAAGTTACAATCAATTTTACAAAATTTGAAAAAACTGGAACTTTAATCTACAAGAAGTCATTTGAATTGTTTAAAATCCATTATGGTGAGTCTGATAATTCAAAATGTTAAAAATGTGTATTTTTATAAAACATTTGGAACCTAATATATATTTATTTTCTACGGAATGTTCTAAAATATTTCTTATTTTATGAATGTTTCTTTGAATAATGGCATGTTATTTAAATAACAGTTTTATAAATAATGTCTCATTTCTTATAACATTTACTCAAACAGCTATATTTAGTTTTTAAATTTAAATAAAGTATTAAAATTTTGGTACATTCCCTAGAAAAATGCATTTAATTTGTTTTAGTAATACTTTAAGTGATAAAAGCTAGCTGGTTTTTTTCTCTAATTGCTTTGAATTTTTCCAAAAATATTGCTATAATGAACTTTTATTTGTTGTTTTTATAAAATTTAAATATTTTTTTTTCAAAAATATTCTTAGTTAAATATTAGTATTCATTGGTTTATTTATTCCTATAGTACCATTTAAAATATTTAGTATGTTTTTTTATTTTTTAAATAAATAAATAATGTACTCCGAACGTGTTCGAATAATTTAAATTTGCTGTCACGACCAGATTTTCTTAATAACTCTTGAAATTTATATTTATTCTTTGAGATGTCTGAGTACCTGTGTTGCTCAAGAGGAAAGGTTTTTTTCTTTTTTTCCTAGGGTACGAAAAAACTATCGCCGATCATTTGTAGTACGCAAATTTCTCGTATCGGTGACAGTCATTTTCAAAAAAAATAATAAAAACACACAGAAAGTTTGATTAGCACAGATAAAATTTATATGACAAAATAATCAAAGAATTCTGCTAGCTTCAGATAGAACTAATAGAACTAAAAGTATCGGCGTTGTTACCGTCTTGTTTTACAACAACTTGATTGGAAAATATTCAATTCACTTGTCATTATACCTACATACACACAGTGTGGCAAATAATTTTTAAGACTGTATCAGTAAAAATAAATAGAAAAACAAGAAATTAATTCCTTGTTTTGGTTTTTCATTCAAAATAGGACCCTCCGGCATCGATGCATTTGTTACAATGATTTATTAAGGAATCGAACGCTTGTTGTGAATCACTTTGTGGAATGGCCTGCAAACCATGTGTCGAACCTACTTGTAAGGTCAAAATACCCGTAAAATAACACCCTTTAAATTTCATTTTAAGTTTTGAAAGTAAGGAAAAGTCACTAGATGCTAAGTTACGGGAATACGGGGGATGGTTCCACACACAGACATTATTTTTTTGCCAAAAATCGACGAACAGCAATGGAGGTGCGACTAAGTGCATTGTCGTGTAACAAACACCAACTGCTTTCAATCCGATATTCTGGACGAATGCGACGAATTCTGGCCATCAAAAGCCTTAAAACAGCTAAGTAGTACTAACCTGTTATTGTTTGTCCAATTGGAAAAAATTCTTTTTGGATAATACCCCATAGCATCAAAGAATGTCATAAGCATTGTTTGTAATTTGTTGGAATTTTTCTTGTTTTTTTGGCTTTCGGTGAATTTTCTGGTATCCATTCCGCACTTTGCCACTTGGTTTCAGGATCATATTGGAAACACTAGATTTCATCACCTGTAGAAATAGACTTCAAGAAGTTTGGATCGTTTTTGGCGGCTGAAATGATATATCTGCAATGTGCCCTTCTCATTGCTTTTTGTTCAGGGGATAAAATGTGTAGAACAATTTTAGTGCACACTTTTGTTCTGCCCAAATCTTCATGCAAAATTATTCTAATTGCGTCTTTGTTGATGTTTAAAGGGTCTGTCATCATTCTTAATGACGCACAGCGATCGTTTACCACGAAGTTTTGTACTTTCTCAATAATTCCAGGTGTTCTAGAAGAAATTGATCCTCCACTACGCTGATCATCGTCTACCGCAGAGCTTCTCAAACTTTCAATACTGGCGCCCCCCTTTTCAAACACAATTTTTATTGCGCCCCCTTATACATTAATAATGTACTGAATACAATAATAGTGCACTTTGACGCTAAAGCTACAATACGCGATCTTAGTTATAAACGGTACAAATAAATAACATAAGTCAGTGCTTCTGAAACTTTCTGTATTCGCGAACCAATTGTCAATCAGAATTTTCATCGCGCCCCCCTTCCCCATACAATAACAATGTGTTGAATACAGTAATAATGTATAATACTTTGACGCTAAAGCTGCAATACGACCCTAATTTTAAACCGTACAAAGTATTAAATATTGTGTATGATAAGCCCATTGAAAAATCACTAGTAATTATTAAACTTGTTCTTAACTTAGTATTGATACTTAGTATCAAATATATTGTGCTGTACTGATACATTTATAAGTATACTATATCACAGTAAAGTGTATAGTATACAGTAGTTTTGTATTTTTTTTATTATGTCAGAATACATTTTGTTTCCGTTTAGTAAATTGATAATTTTTAAATAATCTTTTATTTTCGATTTCCGATACCTGCGCCCTTGTGTGTACATGCCGTAGAGCGTAAGTTTGAGAAACACTGGTCTACTGTAAAAACTTCCATCGCAGGAAAACGTTTGTGCCGCACAAAACCGTTTTGATCTACTTAAGCAATAGTTACCGTAAACTTGTATGGGGTTTTCCGAAGCATTGGAATTAAAACGCCTTGCATTTAAGCACTTTTATTGTGCCTTTCTTCTTAACTACTTAACTAATTGGGACCAACTTTTTTGGCGGTGTACCAAAAAGACATGGACATTATGACGCCTGCGCATTTCATATTGGATTAGTTCCCCCCGAACATTTAAAAAATTATTTTTATACGA
>BMAV01019199.1:0-45099 GCA_019973955.1 Trichonephila inaurata madagascariensis
AGATTGGACGCTGTGTATTCAACTAAGGTAGGAAGATTTATATTCTGAACGCGAATATATAATTGAAATTGGAAATAGTGATATAATATAATTATATTGATAAGTGATCTAATTGCGCGATTTGTGTTAATTAAGACTACGTGTTTTGGTTTATTCTCACTTAATATAAGTTTGTGTTCGATATCTCTAAATAATCTAAGTTAGTTCCCACAAAAGTCATATTAAGAATTCTAAAATGTCTCATCATTTCGATAATCCCACACCCTAACTTACGCTGAAAACCCCCACGACATGGCTATCGAAGGACGACTATGTGTCGCAATGGCGCCCTCGAATCGTTATCATTTATATGACTCTGGGTTAGGTAATGCAGGAGGGTTTGGTATTTTACCAGAAAATGTGCTTTTCATGGTCAGAGTATCATCAATGAATTCTTAGGAGGCCACATAGATAATCAAATACAAAGTTACTTGAAATCTCTTAGGCAACTCATCATGTACTTATTTTGAGCGTCATCCCAGGGGAAGGGCTCAAGATTGGTACTCAATATTTGGATCGGCGTTAGTGCAGGATACAGCCACGGATTTCGCGCAGCTAAAGGCTGAATTAGCGAAAGCTTTCCCCGCAATCATAAATAAGAAAGAGTTAGAAGCGAGGTTTTTTGCGTCCCAGCAGGGAAGAAATCAGGAACCAACAGATTTTGTTTACGATTTATTAAAAATTCATAAAAATTTGGAATTAGGGATGTCACAGGCAGAATTGGTTGATCACATTTGTGTTAGACTCGAACCACAAGTCCAGGACTATGTGGAAGTCCAGAATCCGCAGAACACGGTACAACTTTTAGAAATATTAGCTAAATTTGAAGAGAAGTATTCTTACAAATTAAAAAGAGGTTCGCAGAATAGTGATAATGTAGAAAGACGAAGTCAAAACGCGCATAGGATGTCTAAATTTGATGATAATCGCAGAAACTGGAGAAATTCTGAGGTTGGGCATATCCAAATAATGGCAGAAATGATCTCTAGAGTGCATTTTATGAGAATACTGTCAAAAGTAATAGGTGGTTCGAGAGTAGGAATAGATTTCAGAATGACGATCAGAGATTCAACGCGATAGGATACACTGAAAAGATCGAAATGATAATTTTAATAGAGGGACCGCAGAAATAGGGTTCGAGTGAAAATTTCAGTCGAGGCGATAGGATGCAAAGGGGACGATTGAATGTTTTGAAAGTTAATGAAGTTCATAATCAAAAAAGGAATCGGCAGTGGATATAACAATTAAGCTTTCTCCGATATGTATATCACCCGTGGAGCTTCCCCTATATCGTTCCTATTTTATTAAATAACATATTTTTGAAAGCGCTATGGACACCGGAGCAGAGAAATCATTTATATCGGAAGAAATATATAAAAAATATTTTTTTTATAAACAAGTAAAAAAAATCGCGAGCTCAGGTGATCACAGCACAGGGAGAGAAATGCCGAAATATAGAATTGGTAGAATTGATTATTCATATCCGCGAACAAAACCCTTGGTTGTTTCATATGTTGACGGACAAATATCCATGTATTCTTGGTGTTGATTTTATACGTAAGTGGATCAAGGATTGTTTTAGATTTTGATCAGAAAGCGTTGGCGATTCAAGATTCGCTGGATATTTAGTATTCGTATAGATATTTAGAAAACCCGGAAAATAACTCTGTTAATGCGACGATATGTGAGTATCTGTCCCGGCGACTTCCGTCTAATTGAAGGCTTGTTGTTTTATGCGAAACACGCAACGTCGTTAGGAGAAAATGCGTGTATACATTCCAAAAGCTCAAGAAAACAGTATTTTACAGTGTGAATTTTATCAAACCAATCGCAGGCATCTAGGCAGATTTAAAACTTATCATAAAAATTCGACGTTTGTTATTTCCCGTATATGAGTAGTAAATTTATTGATCAATATGTCTCTTACATGTCATATGTGCCAAGTTAATAATTATAAAAACGCGTTACCAGCTGGTCGATTAAATCCGATTGTATCAAATTATCCAAATGAGATAGTTACGTTAGATTTATTAGGCCCGTATCCTATATCGAGAGTGAGACGTAATCGATATGTTTTAGTAATTACCAATCATTTCAGCAAATGGGCTGAAATTATACCCCTTAAAAGGCCTCGGCTCGGTATAATAAAGTGATACTTTTTTGATAATTTTATATCGCGTTTTGAAGCTCCAATAAAATTAATAAGTGATAATGGTCCCCAATTTATATCCGAAATTTTTTAACATTTAAGTGAAAGATTAGGCATAAGGCATGTGAAGACTGTTGCATATAGACCACAAGCAAATAGGACTGAACGAGTTAATTGAGATATAGTGCAAATGATTGCAAATCATGTTAATGATCAACACGATACTTGGGACCACTTACGTGAGTTTGTTTACGCTATTCGTACGGCAGTGAATGAAACGACGGAAAACCCATGCGGAGTTATTTTTGGGTCGAAAGTTGATTACCCCATTTCAAAAATTAGTAATGATTTTAGACGGAACTGAATTCTGTGAAAAGAAGCATAGAGAAATTATTTCCATGAAGCTAGACTAAGTACGAAAACGCTATGAAAGATGGGAGAAAGATATTATAATAGACGAAGACGGGATGTAGAAATTAAGGTAGATTGGGTCTTATTAGAGACACACCCTTTGGGTTCAGCAGCTAATAAAATTCGTTCCAAATTCAAAACAAAAATTTGAAGGTCCGTATAGAATGTTAGAAGCAAGAAAATAATAATAATATTGTAATATGGGAGGTCAGGAAAAAAAAAGTTAAACCGTTATTGTTGATCAAGTAAGAATATATCGTCATAGAAATGTGACGAGGTCATTAGGAACAGGTCGCCCAGATAGTATTAGTTCACGCCAGGAAACGAGTAGTTCGGAAAACGTACATCAAAGATCAAATGAGTCGCAATATGGGGAAGAAGAAAAGGTCTGCGGTAAAGCGAGTTAGGAGGAAAAGGAATAAATCTCAAGTCAAACAATGTGAGAAAACACAGATAGGCCTATAAGCGCGGATCACTTTATCAGATCGCTTCCTAGCCCTTTCTAATAAAAACAAGAATTAAAAGAAAACGCCCAGATAAAGGAATAAAAGGTCGTATAGATCGGGGTCAAGTGGACCACAGAGAAAGTGGCAGAAACGTAGACCCAATAACATTAATAAAAGACCATTGTCATCCAGTAATATTTATATAAGTAGGAAGAAGAACAGGATGGAAACAACTGGAGTTCAAGATAGACGGGAGTACAATCTGCGCTCACGCCAGAAAAAGGATCAGGTGTCCCGACCGCCCAATGGAGCAACGACAAGCCAAGCAAGGAATAGCCGACAAGGAGACTACAAGCCCTACATCAGGCAACATGGGGGATCACAGAGCAGCCGAGGAATGAGAAGAGGAGCGAACAGTGATAGCACCTTGTCCTTAGAGGTGCTGGTGGGAGAAAGACTATAAAAATCAGGTTGTATTGTTTCATTTTTATGTTCTTTCCAACAAGTGATCAGAAGAATTATTGCAAAGAAGGAAGTCTCGGGCGGTGTTTAAAGGTTATAATCCAAACAAAAGTTGACACTACAATGAGTGTATATTTTTTTGAACTTTTGACTTGTCAATTTTTTTCTTTCTCAATTGATGGAGAAAACAATTGTAATTATGCATTGTTTACTTCGACGTATGACTTCAGAGATGACAAATTCCTTTGGTTATTTGTTTTAATGATTTATTGAAAATGCTTGTAATTGTATAGTATATATATATATGTTGTATTGTTCCTGTATTAAGGTGCATCTGGTTCAGGGAAACGCGGCGTAGTCAGGGCACTAACAATAATATACCAGAGCGGCGCGGCTCATTGGGGAGTTTGACGGAACCAGATGCGGGATGGAAATGAATGTTTGTTGTAATTTAAAAATGATATATAATGCATAAAAATTGTGAAACTTACTGGTATTATGTAAATATAGATTTTGCAAAGTAACTTAAAGAGTTTTCATTTCAGAGTGAAAGACCCTGAATGTACAAATGTTTTCCATAGCTGATATGTAGCCTCAACTTGGAGCAGTGGAGCCGGTCTCCAAGCTTATAAATATTTGCTCTTGATGCAGAGTTTGGGTGTGTAAAAAATTCAGGAAGGAATGGACGTAAAAGATCTTGGCAGCAACATTTAAGTATATAGTTAAGTACATATGTAAAAGTGAGAATATACCATGATTAAAATGCAAAATTGTTAATGATGGCCTAGTTAATGGAATAAAATTTATTGTGTGTCTGTCACGAGTTCAAATTTAAATAGAATATTAAATTTAATTCTAAGATGAATAATGAAAATGCAGTTGTTGGGTTGGAAATTATAGAAGCAAAATGAGGATTCAAGGTTAAAATTTAAATAAAACTTAGAAAGTGAGGAGATTCAGAAATAAAATCTAGGCACGTAATTTCTAAGGGTTCAGGAGGACCCCTTGAATAAATCACGCCGTTTTTGCTTCTTAGAGGGGTAGTGACATCTCACGCGTTCTTCCTCTAACATAACCTCTGTGTTCTTGACGGCCAATGATTAATGGCAAAATCTATTCCAACCCAAATCCAAGAAGTGAAACGAAGCTATTGTGATGCAAATAAGATAACCTTTTAAAAGGGTAGAAGTTTTAGTGAGCAGGATGGCAATTTAGAGAAAGTTCAGTGTAGAGAAGATAGAAGTGTTGATCGACCTGGCTTACCTAGAATCAAGACGCCACCTCGCCATTTAAAACCAAGGTACATACCTTCATTGTACAACCATTAGAGAAATATTTGAAGTAGATTGACGCTGTGTATTCAACTAAGGTAGAAGATTATATTCTGAACGCGAATATATAATTGAAATTGAGACAGCGTAGATATAATATAATTATATTACAAGTGATCTAATTGTGCGATTTGTGTTAACTAAGACTACGTGTTTTGGTTTATTCTCACTTAATATAAGTTTGGGACATCTAAGTAATCTAAGCAAATTTTAATAAAAGTCATATTAAGAATTCTAAAATGTCTCATCATTTCGAGAATCCCACACCTCTAACTTACGCTGAAACCCCACGACATGGTCATCGAAGGACGACCATGTCGCATACTGTCTTACAAAATAAGCTGCCATATACTTTTAAATTTGATTTTCTTTTCTTTTGACAAATTCTTACAAATTTTAATTTTAAATATTAATTTATCAAGCACAAAGCTTTAACTGTATTCCAGACCGAAATAAATATTATTTGCTTATCATTCATTCGTTGTCTTTAATTCCAAAACCACTAACCATACATCAACAGGAATTTTAACCCCTAAGATAGGAGTTCATCAAAATTTTTTGCTGCTGGAATTTAATTAAATTTTAACAGCCGAAGCTTTTGCAATATGGACTGTAAAAACTATTTGGTTCTGGAAACAGCTAACCCGTTCTGTAGCTTCTCTAAAATATTAAATGAAAATCAAATACAGCACACACAGTTTTGAAATTAAGTTTCACTCTGCAAGAAATTCTTAAAATTGTTCAACCAATTACATTTATTTTTGTCCCTGCTCACAAAGGAATCGAAGTTAATATAGAAGTAGTTAAGTTAGCTGAAGCTCCTCCAGATCCTTGGAATATTATCACTTGGATTTCAGAGGAAAACCTTCACTCTTATATCAAAGACGGTATAAAAGGGGAAACGAAGAATGAACAAAGAACAGAAGATATAAACATTTTAATTATATTTACTCTCTTCTTGATAATCGGAACATTCTACCGTCAAACAATAAAATCACAGAAGTTTTATTAATAAGATACGGTCTGAAAAGTTATCTCATGATTTATATATATATTTTAAAACAAGTTGATCTACTGTGTTCGGAGTGTGATGTTATGGAGACTAGCAGACACTTTATGCTAACCTGCTCTAAGAACAAAGTTCAAAGAGAAATCTTGAAGATTTTTACTTCACAATAAAGTGAATAGTCCTACATAACAATTGCGCAATGTAAGTCAAAGAAGCACATCCGAAGGGTTGAAAAATGTTTGGCATCGCGCGCGCGCCCCACAGATCCTGAAACTTTCTAATTTCCTCTAAGTTCATTCATATGTATGGCTTTGCCCAGGTCTCCAACATTTCAGTGGTCAAACGCTATACTGAACGTATAACGGGTCTATTCACGCTTCTACTAATCCTCTTGGGTAAAATACTCTCTTTAACTGTGATTTCAGTTGAAAACCGCTATCCGTATAGAAGATTTGGTTTTATGTAAATTAGAGTTTCTATTTAAGTGCTGGTAGTGCAATAGGCGGGATGATGTTTGAAAATTGAGATAGAAGAAAACATAGCGTTAGAGACCAGTCGTCGTATAGTTAATTCAAGAAGGAACAATTAATCAAGTATTGAGGCAAAAGCGCTCGGGATAATATATAAGTGCTTTTAGTTCTATTATAATTAATTTAATAAGTTTGATTTCTCCCCGGGTTTAGTGATTTAAGTGCATTTTCAGTTAAGTTGATGAAATCTGTTATAAATAATCAGTAAAATTGTTTAGATTTGAAATATGGCTGACCTTTACTCGAACCCTGCCACATCCGCGGTTGAAGGACCACGACAAACAGAATTCGTTCAGACGCATGAGCATTTTTGTGTCGAGTTTACTCAAACTTTTAATTGATTTTACTAAAACAAATAGTTCCTTTCAGAAGAGAAAATTTTAGATTTTCCCTTTGATAATATAATTAGTATGGTTCTTATAGCAGCCATGTATAGAAAAACAAAAGGTCATCATACTAAAAGGAGAAAGGTGTTTTTCAAATATAGTAAGAAGTGATGGTAAAAATCATCCGAAACTGTACCAACTATTCAAGAAAAAAAAACTGCAATACTTACTAAGATCCTACAGCAATATAAATCATCTGATATTAGTTTCTCATTTTTCCGACCCGAAGCAAACTACGTTTTAACACACAAGCCATGTTTTCTGAATTATTGTTGTAAATTCCTTGTCCGCGTTGTGTTGCAATCAAACACCACCATTTAATTGGATTCTCAAAAAAAGTAAGTTTTTATGCCTCTTGCATAAAAATTTCATCTTATGAACCATGGAACCATTTACTACTATTTCGTCTATGGAAACTATTTACTCGAATTTTAAAGATAAGGGGATCAACTCACATGATATAAATAACTAGCTGGTTAGTGTCTTATCTATAAGCAAGACTATGATGCTTTGGAAACTTCTTTTCTTTTTTCTTTTTTTTTTTACTAAACATGCTGGCAGTAGGTAATAAAATATTTTATCAGCGCATGCATGATTTATTGATGAAAAACAAAGTAAATATATATATATAAAGATCTTATGTCAAAAATCTGGAAAAATACTAATTAAAATCTATTATTCTCTCAAAAAATAAAGAAATTATTGATGTGTCTCGTATTTTGGCACTTCGCAAAAACAAGGACTTACGAAAATCAGAGGATTAAGTATAGTTACTGAAGTCCTAAGTGGACTTGACTTTGAGAGAAGTATTGATAAAGTACTATCCGAATTGTGTGTGGGATTATAGGAGTTGATAGTGTGAAATATTACAATATGGCAAAACAAGGACATGTTAGCATGTGCAACAAAAATTTTGATGAAACATCTGCAGCCATGGAGAATCTGGAGATCTGGAGATAATCAATTCATGAATCCCAAATGAGATTAGTTTCCATACTTCAAACTACAAGTAATGGGGACTTCAAAATCCTTCCTATTTTTAACATAAAATAATATTTATGGATCTGTCGTAAAATTCAAAAGAAGGTTATTGAACCATATTGGAATGCGCACATAAGCATGGAACATTTATAGACAAAATATCCCGAAACTGCACAATTTTTATAGAAATATCATACAAGAAATGTACCAGACAAGAACGAAAATTTTAATGCTTTGTTCTTAAATTATTGTCTTAGTGACTGGGCCACTCATAAAAGTTCATTGGACTGCAGGTTTGAGTATCGCTGCTCTCTAAGGCTTAGGTCATAACAAAACTACTTATTGTACGTATACATCACAGTAAGAAGAAAACATGATTAAATTTTCAGGTAATTTAAGGGTATGTAGAGTTCGAAATATGTACACATAGTTGTCGTTTCTGGCAGATAAAACGGCTCTCACCCGGTTAGGCATCAAGTAGAACTGGGTTTGAAACACAGATACGGTCAAGTCGTTCACGCTGCTTCAAGTTTATGCTGCACTTCATAAATCATAGTGGCTGGAGAAGGGTGGCGGCTAAGTTTCTGACCAACCTATGACCAGATGTTTTCAATGGGTAGGAGATCCGGAGAACAATAGTCTAACACCCTCTCTGTCGAAATATGTCAGGACAAACACGCGGTATTGTATTATTTTGTTGAAAGAGGACATCCCCCAAACCTCAAAGACATGGTACAGCCACCGGCCATAAAATCTAGGAAATGTAACGCTGGTTGTTCAGATTAGGCCACGATCCTGCCACAATCGAATTCCTGTACGTACTATTAGCTATTTCTCCTTTCTATACCAAATGTAACGTGATCTAACAAATATCTAGAATTTAAATGCGATTTCTGAATGAGAAACCCACTAACTTTCCTTTTATACAGAGTTTGAGGTCACTTCTCTCTTCTGCGTTGTCAGATTGCGCTTAAGAGTTAATAAATTGCATATCCCAGCGAATATGAATTTTACATATATATATTGTAATTTCACTGGAATCCAATATTGTATAGTCACGTATTTGTCTGATTTGTCCTTGGAAATTTATAATTCGTAACAATGACTGCTGCAGTTGGTTAAAAAAAATGATGATACGTTTTCAACTAAATTTTTTATTTGAGACGCAAAAAGATAGCAGCAGCATGGAATTGGACAAACGCGAACACATGCAATAAACACAAATCAGAGTTTTGTTGTTTAAATCAGAGGCGGCCAACCCGCGGCGCGCCTAGAATAAATTTGTGACCCGCGAGATTCATAATAACGTTCAACACTTTCCATTGATGAAAGAATTAAAAATTCAAAGTTACATCAAACACGCAAAAGAAATAAGCAAGATTGCAGTTGTTTTTGATAGTCATTTCACTTGTTTAGACAAAAACAAAAACAAAAAAATGCTTGAAATACACTGGTGTGCAAAACTTAAGCGACAATGTAAAATTTAGCAAGCCATGAAATTGCAGAAAAGGAGTGGAGTCATTGGGAGGGAACACGTAAGTCAGTAGAAACGTCATGCATGCAAATATCAGGAACAAAACGTCAGAAGCGATGTGAGCGTTACGCAAAACGCGTGATGTCGGCGCGCGCTGCTCAACGTAAAATAAAAAGGGGACGGGGGACAATTCACCATATTCTCTGCAGGTGCCAGTGAGTCAGTTCGTGAAATATGGCTGAAAGAAATCACCTGGACGACTTCCACGTGGAATGATCGAAGCTGGAGGGCGTGTCTGTCACCCGTGTAGCTGCAGAGTTCGGGAAACAACAAAAGTGTCGTTTCGCGCGCTTGGAAAACGTTCAAACCACAGGTACAGCTGTTGAAAGGTTGGTGTGGCCGCCGGGACGACAACTGCAGGGATGACCGATATATTTATCCGCGGGCGAAAAAGTCACAGCGTCAGCAAGCGCCATTGCTAAGAAACTCTGTACAGCAACAGGTTGACAAGTGTGCGGTTTACTGTGGCCAGACGCCTTCACAAGGGGCCTGTTCACCCCCGTCCTGAACGCTGCCTCCCGTTGAAAGATGGCCAACGAAGCCACCGTTTACAGTGGGCCAGAACACAAAACTGGACAACTGATCAATGGAGTCGTGTCCCCTTTACGGATGAGAGTCGGTTCAGTACCAGAAGCGATTCTCAACGCGTTTGATTTGGGAGAGATCGGGGCCCGGTTTTATCAGTAACATCAGGAAAGACATCTTACGGTGGTCCTGGGGTTCTGTCTTGGGTTTGGGATTATGCTGAACGGCGGAACTGAGCTTCCATTTTCAACAGAGGTCTGTAACGGGGATCCATTGTGAGGAGGTATTTCTTCCCCATGTGCATATTTTTTCCCAGGTGCTATTGGCCCAGACTTCATTTTATGGATGACAATGCACGGCCCCATCACACTCTTTGCTGTTGAGGAGCTGCTGGAAAGTGAAGATATCACTCGAATGGATTGGCCAGCGTGCTCCCCAGATTTAAATCCCATCGAACATGTGGGGATGCTTTGGGGAGACTATTGCCACGCTTACATCATCCGGGTACAACCAACAACTCAAACAGATGTTGATTGAGTAATGGGCATCTACCTCAAAAATGTTGCACCAGCTGGTTTGGTATGCGGAGACGGTGCAAAGAAACCATTTTTAGTAAGGGGCATATACCATATTAGGAACATCTGCGTTGTTCTTCCTGTTGGATAGACAATCGGAGTCAGCCCGATACTATGTGTTTCAATAAAGCTTGTTTTTGTTTGATTCCATATCGTATGCTTGTATTCCTTTTTCAGCGCCGATGCTTTCGTCATCGCTTTACGTACATAATACTCTCCTCATTTCAAATTTCATGTCTCTCAGATGATTTTCTGAAGTTATGGCAATAAATCCTCCTGTTGCTTAAGTTTTGCACACCAGTGTATATTCATCCCTACTTTCATGTTGATGTCGACTCGGCCGCAGAAAATCTTTAAATGGAGCTGATTGACATACAATGCAGTAATGCCTTAAATCACATTTTTGAAACGTCAGGACCAAAAATACATTCTTATAACACTTTTGATACAAAAGAAAAAATTGTCCAATTTGAGAGATCTGGCGCAAAAAGCTGTGAGTGCTTTTGGATAAACTTATACCTGCAAATCGTTTTCTCTCTTTTTTTTTTTTCGAAAATTAAATATATTAAACATAAGTCACACTCAAATATAACGGACGAAAACCTGCAGCATCAGTTACGATGCCCAATAATACACGCATCGAGACCGACTAGTAAAAACTAAGCGAAAGAGTCGACGAACCAATATCTCGCTAATTAAAGAAATTAAACATTATTTGAACGGAACGGAACTCAGTAACGCAACAGCCCATGAGGGCCAAGGCCTACTGTGCTATCTCAGTATACGTGACCTTTGGCTTTGTGGTGCATGAGCAGATGTTTCGGTCAAGTGGTCAGTTTGACGCGAAAACATTAATATTCAGTTTCCAAGCAAGCTTGGTACTCATTTATCGACCCGCTGAAGTGATGAAAAGCTGAGTCAATCTCGCCCAGTCCGGGATTTGAACCCCAGATCTATGGGGTGGAAGCGTGATACACTATCACAAATACTATTTGATCGTTGCATAATTATTGTCATATTATCTGTATTTGTATACGTGAAAAATAAGGAAAACAATAATAATAATTCATTCTGCCTTAAATGTTCACTTCAATAAATGCTTGTAATGGGTTTAAATCTAATATAAAGATACAGTTGAACCTCTATATAACGAACCTCTATATTGCGAATTCTTTTATGTAGCGAACTTTTTCCTGGAACCTTAAACATTTCGCAATTTTCTTCGAAAAATAACCTCTCTATAGTGAAGTGCATTTTCTATATAGAGAAATTTTTCTTTTGTGATTCAATTTTTGTTCTTCCTTTTTTTAAAGTATTTTGAAAAATTTAAGTTATTCTCTTTTAACACTTTTTATGGTGGTCTAAATCTTGAACTGGTTTTTTTTCCCAAACCCCAAGGCAATGAGTTCGGCGTTTCATCCAAAGTAACCTTTAACCCCCATTTTGGTTTACTAGAAACATCTTCGATTCCTCTTTCCCCCCCCATATTTGTCCGTGTCCCATGCAAATTAAAAAATAATGTGGGTTTTTAATATTACTTGTATGTTTTAAATTGTATATAAAACCCCCTTTAAAAATTATTTTTTTTAAATAAAATTATTTTCTTAATAAAAAAATACATAATTTTTTCGATATTTTTTTTTCTTTTTTTCCTTTCATTTTTTTCTTTTTTTTTTTTGAGGGGGGTAAGATATAAAAAAATAAACATATTTTAAATTTTAAAAAAAAGGTGTAAATTTTTTTTTAATATGTGTTTTAAATTAAAAAAATTTTTTTTATGTGGTTTTATCAAAAGGGGAATTATATAACGAATTTTCCACATAACGAACTTTTTTCTGGGATTTAGCGACTTCGTTATATACAGGTCCGACTTTATATATATTTTTTTTATGCGGCCTACGGGATTATAATGTTTATTTACGTCATTTACGTTGGAAAAAAGGTCTTTACTTTGGGGCTCCCTTTTGAATTTGTCTTGAAAAATATCCCAAATTCAGTTTTCTTTATTTTAAACTTTTCATGAGGAATAACTGGAAATATTTATAAGAGTTTTCGGATAAATGTCTAAAAACAGATTTGCACTTTTAAACCACTTTGTATGAGTATTTTTTAAATACATTTCAAATCGTAGATCAATTGAAACCAATCTCCCTCAAGATGATTTTAGTGAAAAGAAATCTTGTTAATATTCCAAAATTCATTATACGGGAAATCAACTTAGTAGACTCACATAAAGAACGACTTAAGAGCAGAGCCTCTGAATATTTTAAAGCATTAAATTTATTACTTCCTTCTATTCGAAGCTATTTTTACATGCCACTTTGAAAAGAGCAAAAAAGCAAGTTAATTCGTTTGATAAACAACCCTTTGTGAATTGAAAAAAGATCCTGTATCATATAATCTGAATTTTTTTTCTGGCTAGAAAATATTTGCTAATACAGTTGGACCTCTATGTAAAGAAGTCTCTAAATCCCGAAAAAAGATTCGTTATATTGAGATTCATCTTTCAATTTTCTTGATAAACCCCATAAAACAAATTTTAAACTCTTAAGCCATATTAAAAAAGTAATTATTCACACCTTTTTGTAAATTAATATCTATTTATTTTATATATCAACCTATTATCTATCAAAAAAAGAAAAGAAAAGAAAGGAAGAAAAACTGCAAGAAAAGTTTCTTGATGCCTTTATTCACTTCCTGAAGAATTAAATTTTTCCTTTGATGCTCAAGCACTTACGTTTTGACATTTTTGAGCCACAAGAAACGAAGTTACTAGTACGACTGATCAACACTGTGACGGGCTCATCGTGCTTTCTATTAATTTTCCTCTTGGGTTCTTTGGGGCCGAAAAAGGAAAATCTTTTCCAACCAAATCCAGCAGTGAAGCGTGATTATTCAAATTTAGGAACCTTTTAAATGGCAGAAGTTTAGTGTAAGCGAGGTGGCCTTTTGGGAAGTGATTATGCTAGTCGGAGTTTAAGCGTGTAAGCGTAAGTAAGCCGATATTCCAGTGTCAGCTATAAATGAAAGTGCGTTCAAGCAAGGTGGATACCATTCACACGAGATAAGGAAATTACATTGAAGATTCGAGAGTGTTGTTGCTACCTAGGATATAGAGGAAGGATCGTTCAAGTTAATACTAGGAACTGCGTATTTACTGAAATTAGGAATTGGTGGTAAAGTTAAATATAGTGATTAGGTCGCGCTTATTTGGTAATACGTATTGTGTCTTTCTCACTTCAGATCCGCTAAGTTTAAATATAAATATTATCATTGTGTGTATAGTGTTTAAGTTACGATCTTAATAAAGAGATATTAAGATTATGGCAAAGCTGGGTTCTTCATTCACTCCCACACCCCTAGGTCACGAAGATAGCTTAGAAGTAAGGCTTCATCTACGGGCGAATGTTTTACAACACTACAAATGAACGGAGACTAGTTCAAGGACACGGGGGGAGGCGAGACAATTCCACTGAGGAGGAACAGTGAACTGGACAATGTGGGTTAAAGGTTGCATTTCTTGGACGAAACGCTCAGAATTTTATTGCTCTTGGCGAGTTAGGCACTTAATAAAAACCAGTTCAATTCAAGATTTATGACCACCATAAAATGTGTTAAAAGAGAGAATAACTTGAAACATCACAAGAAATACTTAAAAATAGGAGAAAAAAAATTGAATCACAAGGGAAAAAAATTCGTTATATAGAAAATGCACTTCGCTATTGGGAGGGTACTTTACGAAGAAAATCGTGAAATGTTCTTGGTTCCAGGAAAAGTTTGCTATGTAGAAAAATTCACAGTATAGAGGTTCGACTGTATTTCCGAATTAGGATTCTACTGATTTAGAACTACACTGCTCAAAAAATTTAGGGAGCATATGAATTTAATGAAATTGAGCAAATATTTCTTCTGATAATTAGCGTTAAACAAGCCAGCCGTAGTCTGAAGTGTAACAGAAAATTATAGAAGACAACTCCATCTGCAAATCAATGTTCATGGCGTCAAAAATCAGAAAAAGGATATAAGTGCAGAAATCGGAATTTTGTAGAAGTTGTACGTTATCACAGTGGTGAAATTCAACTTATAAGCTGTTGTTCTGGGAATAGGCGACAGGATAATGTCCCGACAACGTGATCTACTGGAATCCATAGCATGGTGTATTATCGGGAAACTGGAATCCGGGCAAACACAAAGAACTCTAGTTGACGCTGTTGGAGGGACAATAAGTGCCATTGCAAAACTGTAAAATGGATTCCAAGAAACAGGGAATGCTCGACGTCGATCAGGACAAGGTCTCTACGTGTTGTTACGGCAAATAATGATTCAAATGTCCTGTTAAATATCCTCGTCGAAACAGAACAGCTAATGTGACGCAGATTGAATTTAAGATGCAACTGCATTTTATTTTCCTCCACTTTAATTTAGTTGGTTGTCTTCTGCTTCTCTCAAATAGAGCCTGATTTGATTTTTACTAACGTGATAGCTATTAATGACACGTTATTTAAAGAGTCACACGGTAATTCCTGGTTAACATATTTAATTATATTTCTTGGATAATATACGTAATGAAATACAATGGACGAAATATTTTTCCTACTGCTCACAGACAAAGACAACACGTACACTACAGAAATTAAAATTTACTGTATCATTCAACTTAATGTAAGTCTAAATGTAATGTAATTTTTAAGTTTTTCATCCACTTCCCGAACTACCGAAATCTGTGAATTTTCGTACACGTGATAGAAATGATTTAAAAGCATACAATCAACATAAGGTAACCAGTATTAAAGTTTACTTTTGTTAGTATATAATCAGCGTGTTTTTTAGTCTTGTTTAGACTATAATTGGTTAATCTACCGAAGTTCCTCCGTGCCATTTGAACGCCCTCTGATTTTCTCTGGGTCTTTTACTGTCCCCCTCCCTGAAAACCTCAAACGCCCACAAGGGCGAGTTATCACCCACGCTGAGAACCTATGCCTTAGACCAAGAGATTATGGAAAAATAACTATTTTCTTACAAAAGAACTAAAGCGCCAGAAGTACCTTGAATCAAAAGTACTGGTGCAACAGCACGCTGACAACGGCCACAGACGATTTCTGTTAACAAATGAGAAAAATTTTCACGTTGAAGAATCTTTCACCCGTCTGAATGTGGCTGTGTATTCCCAAAAAGTGCCTAAGAAGCTAAAGAGTTGGAAAAATATGTGCAAAAAGCTCTTCATTCGGTTTCCGCAATGATTTACTGGGGTGTTGGCTATGAAGATGTCTCAGATTCATTTTTTCGAGAAAGGGGAAAATCATGGTAGAAGTTTATAATGAACACATTCTTAAAACGTATAGTGAAGCCCCTGAATGTAAGCTTATTCGGTTGAAATGACTGGACTTTTCAACCGGAATCTGCCACTGCTCATATAGTGAAGACAATCCTGTGATGTTTGGAAGAGAATGAGCCGGAATTTAATACACTTTTACAGGTAATTATACTTCACAGAGATTCGTAACATAAACGTGCATTCAGTTATAAAACATATATTAATTTTTTTATAATACGATACACTTCTCAACAAATTGACTTAAATTTCATTGCAGCATTCATATGAAATGAAATCAAAAACAGTAGAACGTCGTTTATCCGAACGTTTATTATCCGGAGTGTCAAATATTCGGACCAGTTTTTTGAAGTGTGTGATAACTTCTTTTCGCGCATTTTGCTGAAGAGTGAACTTGAATGAACGTCACGTTCGGATGTGTAACGCTCATTCGGCTTTTTTCATCTTTAGTCGGAAATCGTGTTTGGACACCCCTAAAAAGAAATCACGTGACTGAAGGAGGGACGTTTTCCCCGGGTTTTGAGTAATAAGCCTTTCCTCTTGTATGCTTATATAGTTAGTTTATATTCCCACGTGCATTTAATAATAGAAATTATAATAGAAATAACCATAAAGAAAGGTACGATATTTGTGTTATTGTATAAAAATGTCGAAGGAACAAATTATTTGAGACTTCTGGATATAGGAAGTTTAAAAATGCCCGCAGATATTGTTATGAAAATCATGTCAACGCAACATTTTATTTTTAATTTATTAATATATCGAAAAGATTCGAGTCAAAATATCTTAATGTTGATTGCCATTCATCTTACTTTACAAGCATAATAGAAGCATATCTGGAATTACATGAATTGTGGAATGTCTTGCATTCGTTTCATTCATCTTCTGTAAACTGCAACACACCTACATTTTCATATTTTAAGAAAAATATTCATTACGTCCTGGCATATATGCTTAAATATGTAATTATGCAAAACAGCGCAGTGAAGATATTTTAACGGCGAAGGATAATCGAAAAATAAAGAAATTTTAAGGTCAATTAAATTAATGTTTACTTTTTATATTTTTCCCTGTTTTATTTATTTAAATATTCAATTACCGATTCGTATATTATTCAATATGCATGTACTTCCTTATAATTCATTTTTATTCTATATAGAGAATGGATGTAGCATCAAATACTACAGAATCATTTGGGTTTAATCAGCCACGTATTGAAGAAATTTATGCAGTGAAATGTAGAGCAGAAAATGGACAAATAATTCTAATGGCTGCTATTTATATTTCACCAAATCAGAGTGTAGAGAAAATTATCGAATTTCTTCACAAAAATTTAGTTGCTTACACTGAAGCCGGATCGGCTCTTCTGAACAAATTACCTATGATTTTAAGAGAGGATTTTAATGTAGATTTTTCAAAAGACAAATCAAAACCTTTAGTTGATTTTTATAAAATCTAAATTCTGTTTAATTATGTCAAATGATCCAAATGAAAGCACGACGAAGTACGGAACAAGGCTTGACGGAGTTTTTTAAATATTTAAATAATTTTGAATCTAAAATATTATAACCTATTTCAGCTACCATAAACCTATTGTTTCCTTCTTAAAATACAATTAATTCACAAATGTAATAATATATTTGGCAAAAATATCACTTTATGAGTACAGACATATGTGAATAAATTTTATATGACAATACTAATACCCCCCTTGTTTTTATTCACCGAACTAATCCCTGAAGTAACATTACAAAATTTGAAGTTTTCATTTCTATCGTGAAATCATAAGCACACACACACACTCTTTCTTTCTTTCTTTTTTTTTGTAAATTACAAGTACTGTATACGAATATGTTTTTTCGAACAGTGCAATGCTCAACAGTTGTTTCGCGTGAGATTAAAAGTTACTTTTGGCAGAAAACGACGAAGAAAGTGTTGCTGCTTTTGCTGAAAAGCTCAATATGAAGGACGCCTGCTACATGTTAGCCGTAGCGTGGGACTCGCTCGAAAGACAGAGCCTGAAAAATGCATGGAATAAGCTGAGGCCAGATTTAGAAGGCAAAAAGGACTTCAATGACGACCACAAGGAGGAGATTACCGACTTTGTCCAATAGATCCCAGGATTTCAAGAATGCGAGGAAGATGTAGAAACCTGGATGGCATGTGATGCAGAAGACTGTGGATTTCAAATGCTAAATGATGATGAGATTGTGACTTCCATGCAAGAAGAATCCGACCCTGTCGATCATGAAACGGATGAAGACGAGTACAACAACAACAACGAAAGTAGCAAGGGTCTATCAAATGCTGACGCGTTTTTTGTGTTAGAGGCTGCTATGGAGTGGTACGAACAACAGAGTGCTGTCCTGCTTAACTACTGCTGCTGCTCAAGAGAATTGGAGGCCTTGCAGCGAAAAAACGGTCTACAATGGTATAGCGAAAAATAAGTGATTATTTTCCACAATAAAGGTAAAAATGCGCCATTTTGCTTTTTTTTTCAAGCACTTTTCCCGCATGTGATGATTTTCAATATTCGTATGGTGTCCGGTTTAATATACTGCATGGATCGCATTCGGTTATCCGAGCAAACGCGTATCCGAACGGTGTCCGGTCCCAATTGATTCGGATAAACGACGTTCTACTGTAAAAACAAAAGAAATTATTTTCTTTAATAAGAAGCTTTTATAAAAAAATATTTCCTGAAATATTATTTTTAATATATTTTATTGAATATACAATCCTATATCGTTTATATCGTGGAAATTGGTCAAAAATTGCTCTAATATTTCGGTATAATTTATTATAGATTTGATTTTTGATGTGTTCTAGAGAACTAATAGCATTAACTTACAGTTTTAAAGTTAGAAAATTAAGTTTTTAAATTTATTACTTTTTAAACGTTCACATAAACATCATAAATATGTATTAAAATTTATTAATAAATTATTGTTCTTTCTACCGTAATGTTTGTTAAAATGTTAACTAATAGATGAAAATTAACAGGGACAGTCTTATAGTTTTTATATAACAATATATTTTTCTTCACGTCTTAAGAAAAAGGCTGCATAAATTTAATTATCATAATTACTCAATTTTATTTAAATTAATTAAAGTATATTTGTATTCTTAAATATAGGAAAGCAAAATATTTTCTATTAAATATTTTTAATATTTCAGGATTGTTATACCCTATTTCAAAACTCATTAATTTTGTTCCATACATACATTCAGATTTGTTTCAGATAATTTTGTTCAAATCAAACAAAACTTTTACTGATAAATTTTCTGACAAAAAATCAGCAAATTTTTTTAAAAGATTTTGGGCCTTTTTTTTATCACTGGTGAATGCTGATGTTTAATTTTTCTTTTTCCTCCTGCAATTACACAATATTGCATTCTTCCAAGGAATTTTCTAACCATTCGTAATTGCTTATAAATTGTTATTATTTCATTATGTCCATATTTTTCTCATGCTTTTATATTTTCTTTACAAATAAATCAAAGAATATGTGACGGATCTATTCGCGTACCTTCAGCTAATCCTCTTGGGAAATCTTTGGGCTATCATTCGCGTTTATTCACAACCAACCCTTCTGAAGAAGAAACCGTGATATTCAAATTAAATCTACTATATATAGTTAGGGTTTTCTAGCTAGCATTAAGAGAAGGAGGGAAAGAAAGCCAGAGGTCAGATGAGATTGCTACTGATCAGGTATCACTACAAATTATTGAATGTTTCAAATATTAAATAGACGAAGATTTAAAGTGGCGATTAGTCACTAAACTTAAAGTAACGTTAAGATAATCGGGATATTTGAATTGATCGTACATTAAAGGGGTCGATATTCATAGTTATCGTATAATTCGTGCATCTTATTATTGTCCCATTTGTATTGTTCGTATTGAGAAATTCTCTTGAATTTAAGTGAATCAGTATTGTTAATTTGGTTGATTAATAAATAAGTTGATTTTGAATATATGTCTGGTATTCCTTCCCTTCCTCCCACACGTCTAGGCGGGCAAGAGAGAGGGAGTAATCCTCACAAATAGACTACATGTGCAACACATCATCTAACAACATCTACATCTAACAACATCATCACAGTAATTACACCGATGATTTTCAATTTTTCTTAAATATATTCTAATATATAAATGAGAAATTATGTTAAACATTAGAAACAAATTAGACTTTTGAAAAAAAAATCGTATTCAATTTTTCATTCGATAATAATTTGGTTGTTGAATGACCATGCAATTCATTATACTCCTCCATCACCCAAGCGTTGGTCATATGCAATGTTTTAAGAGAAATATGATATCAGACGATGATTAGTACTTTTCATTCATGTCTTTCTAAATTAAAATTGAAAATATTATTATATAAATTTATATCAAATAAAAAGAAAAAAAATGTAGTGATACATTTTAAACTAATGTTAATTGTTTTTAAAAAGATATCTCACTAATTAGCTTTATTAATATAATTTTTAATATCTGATATATAATTATATTTTTGACACATTTCATTCAAAATAAAAAATAAAAATAAAATAAATAAATAAATAAGAAGATAGTAAGACACATTTTTACACCATATACAAGGAAATTTATTTACAACAAAAACAAACATTGGGGTAATAGTTGGAATTAATCAATAAGGTACAGAAATATTTCAGAAAAATGCTGTGTTAGAAATTTGTCATAAATCTCCTTGAAAATGTGTTACTGTATTCAAGCCAAAGGTCCAAAACATATTTTTATTTAAACAACAGTATGTTTTATAACACAATTTTTTTGCAGATATTATACTACGCAGCTTCCAAAATTCGTTATTAACGATGTGCAGATAACCTGGTTGAGAAGAAAGGATGCAGTTGCAAAAATACATATGTTCCGAATTGTGTGTGTGTACTTGTAAATCATAAAAGTTTTCTAGAGGTACCCAAAACAGTTGACGTATACAGAATCTTCCAGTCGATAGATATTTAGGCGAGTCCAGAAGTGAAGAAAGACATTGCTGCTTTTTAAATGACGTATTGATGGTAAGGTTTTAAAAGTGCAAGGAAATTAAACTCATTATATAAAAAGAATGTTGCAGAATATTGCAGTATGGTAAATGAAGATTTTTGGGGAGAAGTTAGTTTGACTTTTAAGTCTAACGCCTTGCACAGTTCAAAAACGGCAGCTGACTGTACCACTGGAATCGGCTTGTTGGGCCTTCGAAAAACTGTTGTTCGGATGAGTTGTGGATCGTAAGTGGATGGAAGATCCAACGCCTGGCACATCTTCCACACAGAAGAATGATCCTACGACAGGGACAGTAGTCGTTTGATCTACACCTCTGTGTGGAGTTTGAGGCAAGGCTGTTGCTCCTGGAAGTGGAACAAATTTGTCCTTCAGGTCGAGGGCCTCGCACATCTTCAAGATGGTGACTGAGTGACAATGGGAATATGTTCATCCAAAGTTGTCGCAGATAGAGCAGCAGGAGTAGTGTCAGGTACGACTCCATCAAAGGTTTGAATCGGGGAGCAATGTTCGATAAGCTCCAGCACCAATTCAAAAATCAAGATCTCCGGAAAGGAGGGGAGATCGTTTCTCACAATCAATGTCAAAACGCATTGAAAGAGGTATAAAAATACCTTGAAGATCATAGTGACGATCGTTCAAAAAATATCCAGTGAAAAATCTCAAATTCCTCAGAAGAAATAAGTAAGCAAAGCACCAATTAAAGCATCAAATATAACGTTTGAAACAATAAATGATTTAAAGGTAAAATTGCAATAATACTTTATTTCTTTTCTTGAATTGCGAATAATCGTTATGTTTCTAGATATTGTTATATGGTTCGAATATCTCGGTCAACAATGTAAATAATCCAACAAATAATTAGCTATTTTAAAACAGAGGGAAAACTATTATCATTGATGTTAATATATATCAAAAATCCGGTTTATAACGCGCACTTTTAACAAAAAATAAGATAGAAATTCAAGGGTGCGCGATATACGCCGGGTATGAAAATGAGAGCTCTAAAAATAAGAAAAAGAAATGAGCATATAAAAAAGGATTGACTTCTTCATAAATATAGAAATATGTTTGTTTGAAAAAGATGCCATTCCTTATGAACTAAAAGGTTGTAATTCTAGAAATATACTATTTTTTCTGAAGCTTTTGGGATAATACCTTGAATAAATGACTTCAAAACATAACAGCATTGTATACGTACATTTCAGGATTCTTTGTAAAAAAGTAGGTGCACGTTATATACGGCGAATGTACTTAAAAATCAAAAGATGCAGCTTAAAAGTATAGGTGCGAATTACACGCTGGTGTACGCTATACGCCGGATATCTTACGGTATATATTTTGGTTATACAAGAATCCTTATAAAAAATTAAAATAACATTAAACATTTAAAAAATGATTTAATTGTAAGCAGAAATTGCTTTTCATTTCAAAATTAAATTGCTAAATATGAACTTGGAAAATCTTATTTATGAAAATGTTATTGAAGTTGTCCTTCTTTTCGTGCGATAGGGAAAAATGATGAGAGCAAATTTTTACGATGCGCGCACATAGGTGTCTAATATTTTAATATGGCACTTTTTTGGTGTTAGGGGACTGATATTTGGGGATCTTTAAAACTATTGTTATAAAACCATATCTGTGGGACGCATCCCCCTCTACAGCTTTTTGGCCAATATCTCGGCACCCGAGCCTTACAGTCCATTCAGACCTGGCTCATTCGATCCCCTCTCTATCTGCTCTTCCAGTTATTATAAGTTCATGCTCATAGGGCTATTACTTCCTTAGTTTTTAATTGTTTTAAACTTTTTTAATTTGTTTAAATTCACAATATTTTGGCTCCTGTTAGAGTCTCGGACGTGAGATTTGAACCAACTGTTCCACTCGTCGAGACCTCTCCAGTCATCTACTTCATTCCCATTGTGTAGGCATGGGGAGGGCTTAAGCACTAAAATATCATGCTCCCATGTTAATCCTTATGGGGACTGGAAAAAATTTTACCCCCTAAGGAATTGAGCTTGAGACTTGATTTTTGGAGGTCCGCCATATTTTCGTATTAGCGCGAGCTTTACGTGGAATTCCCCTCCGGTGCTCCCCCTACAGGGCTTCCCCAGTAATAACTCAAATCCTATCCTACCATGGTCGACCGCACCGGTTGGATTCGATTGTTCTCCCTATGAGCATCCTAGATATATTTTTTCAGGAATAGCCCCATTTCTTCACCCTTATTTAACATTTTTAAATTATCTTAAAGTTTTAAAAAATTTTAAATTCCACATAGCTATGAGGATTTTTGAGCTTCGTTAATGAAACTCGGACCATAAGTTCTCCTCGTTGAGCTCTTTCATCTGTTATAACTCGAGTGTAGATAGTGGGCCTAGGGTGGCGTTATTACTAAAATTAGAATCCTCATTTTATTCCTATAGAGTTCGATCTTTTGATGACGTCACGATATTACAGAGATAGAAGGATGAAACTTTGGGTTCACCTACTACTCTGTGTATCGTTGGGATGTAAGTGACCATTTACGTCACAGTTGCTTTTATCTTTTGTTTAATCAATAAGTAAAATTATACATACATGACAGACAATGAGGGATCTTTAAATTTCTTAGTTTTTGCATCAAATTTGGAAAATATGGTTTGGACAGATTTATCTTTCACTGGTTAGGGAAATATAGTTTTTTAAGTCCTTATTGCTTCGAAATTTAATATAAAGAATTGTTATATACATTCATAGCATCGAAAATAATCTTTTGAAACTTTTCGAGGTACGTAGCTGGTGATATTTCAAATTATTATAAAAATTATTGAAAAACGCCCATAAATTGTTTCATTACACAACAAAAATACATTTTTCAAAGTTTTTTATCCTTCAACGAGAGGAGGAAGCTTACTTGCATTACAAAAGTTTTATCATAGGGAAAAAGAAAACAATCAAAACAACAATCTGTTGAAAAATACAAGCACTTTAAATCAAAAAATGACGTTAAATAACTGAAAATTAAACAATTTGAGTAATTTATGCTGCCAACAATAACTAATTACTTTAGTAATTCTTGTTAAAATACTTTTTTTTCAAGAATTTTGGCTAGTTCTCGTTTTTATTTTTTTTTTTTATCACCAGTGTAGGTATAAATGATTCTATTAAAGAACAGAAACAGGTGGTTATCAAAATAATGGAAACACCTTAGGTTTATAAAGAATCCTTCATTAGTACGCTGTAGGACCACCTTTGGCATTTAATATAACTTTTATTCACCTAGGAATTGATTCGTACAAGTGCTGAACAGTGTTTAGAGAGATATTATACATCAAGGGTGTCAGACTCAAAGGCTAACTTGAAAACCAAACAAGGTTTAACTTTAGGTGGGCCCTAAAAAACAATACTCATAGAAACGTAGGTTCATTTTGAATAATGCATTGTAATAAACATAAATAAAAGGAACAAGAAAAATTTAACGTTTACGTCCTGACACTTGACATCTCTTTTCTGCTATTATCTTTCCTATTTCAGGAGAAATTTTGGTATTTTGTTATAGAATATTGTATGCCGATATTCTGGCCGGGCCGCAAAAAATGTTCGTTGTGGGTCGCATGCGGCCCGCAATTTTGAACACCCCTGTTGTACACGCTTCATGGAGATATTGTGAAAGTTCTGGGTGAGAGGCGGTGGAGGTTATAGATTCCGTATTGAATGCTCTAAATTAGACCATAACTGTTCAATTTTTTGAGGTCGGGTGGCTGTGCGGGCCAAGGTAGATGTTAAACTTCATCCTCGTGTTCATCAAACCATAATCGGACGAGTCCCACTGCATGAATAGGTGAATCATCATTCTTGCAAGAAACAAAGTTTGTATCATAGGATGGACCTGTCCAGTTAAAATTTCTCTACACTTCTCCCAGTGATCCTTCCTTTCAGGGGTACGATTGGTCCAGCATAAAATGACGACCTATATCATGACGGATTCAACTTCATTCTTGACAGTTGGAAGGAGACAATCACGATCATACGCTTGTGCTGGCTACCTCCAAACGTACACCTGTCCTGTTGTTGGGAAATATGTGAAAGACGATTCGTCAGACCATACTACGTTCTTCCATTTATCAATCAATCAGGTTTTGTGAGTGTGATACCACTGTAGATGATGTTTGGCATTAACAATTGTGACAAGTGGCTTGGGAATTGCTGATCTGCAGTAAATGCTCTATTTATGAAGGTGACTAATCACTGATACGGGAGAATCCATATGCTGATTGAGCTCTGCATTAAGTTATGCTGCAATTGTTCGCTTTTAAACATTGCAACTCGCTTCAATACCCTTCGATCTCTTTCACTGAGTTTCTCTTTTCGTCCACTATTTTTCTTTACCGAACTTGTCTGCCACACTGTGTGTATGTTGTTATGACATTAGACACCGTACCTCTAGAAACGTCTAAAATTTGGGACATCGTTTGGGTCACACTTGATTCAGCTAGACGGGCTCCAACAATTTGAAAATCTGAAAGATTCGACACTTAACGCTTTTGAAAAAAATCCAAGACTTACAGTACTTTAATAAAACTACCATTTACTACCAGAATATATGCATTTCTATTTATAAAAAAATGATTAGTTATTATTGTATTTTAAAGCTTATGGAGCGCACTAAAAATGTCGCTTTTATTCACATGTGAATCTATTACTTTGATAACCACCTGTATAATATGCGTTTGAAATTACTTTTAAATTTTAAAAGATGAAAGAAATATAATCTTACCTGAGCCGCAAATGTAATGCAAGAAAAAAATATTTCAGTTAATGACAAATGAAGAAAAAAGTTTACTCATATCAATAAGTTTTCCAAGTAACTTATTAATTTTATTTTTTTTCAAAGAATGGTGTGTTGTAAAATATATTTAATTCTCTTAAACTATTTGTGAATACTGCATTTGTAGCAGACAATTATGAATGTTTGAAACTAATTTAGTATGCATTTTATCGTTAATTTATTTAAAAAAAACCATAAGGAGTAAATTTTTATTTCTAAGAAATATATCAAAATTTTAATATTGTTTATGAGTTTTAACTAGACTATGATTAAAAACATATTAATGTACAAATGCACACATTTCATTAACGGAGTAGATAGTGTGATGGAATAATGAATTTTATAAGTGGTGGCTCCTAGAGTTAAATTTCAATTCCAGCCCCCAGACCACGATGTAGAGTAAAAGTCGAAGTATTTAGTTTGAGTTTATTTTAATTATGAAATTGTTCATTTTTTCAAGAAGTAATCAGAAACCTTAAAAAAAAAAACTTAGGTTGAGTAATAGAAACCAATTCAATTCCTGTGAAGGGATATCAAAGTGTTCATCAAAAATTGCATTTAAAGGAGTACTTCACTACTGAATAATACCTTATCATGTCATAAGTTGAGAATGTCTGATGTGAATCAGACACAGCAGGTAATTTTAAATTTCTTCGTTCGTGTGCAATATTTTTCAATAAATTGGTCTCTTTCATGCATGTTATTCTAAGTTAGAGCTTTAACACTTTCAACAAAAGCGTGCAGCAGATATTTCTCTGCATCAAAAAAGAAGACCCCGACGGTTATTTTTAAATCACTGAAACATTTAGACATCAAAAGGTTATTCATTTGCAAAACTTTTAAGAAATTTTCAGAGACCGACAGAACTGCAGACAGTAATGGAAGAGTTCGTCCTCGTTCGGTAAAAACACCAGTTCTTATCAAAGGAGTCAGGAAGAACATTTGTCAAAATCCTTGTCAAAAGAACATTTTTCTTGTTAAACAGTTTATTGTGTTAAAAAGAACAATGTGTCCCAAGGTGAATGAAGACCTTAGATTAACAAGTTACCAATGAATAACTCACCATTTTCTTACAAAAGAAGTCAAGTGCTTGAGGTACCATAAAGAAAAGGTACTGGTGCGGTGGAACGCTCATAAAGATCGCAAACGAAATTTGTTCACCAACTGGGCAATTTTTGAGGTTGTGAAGAATCTTTCAACCATCAGAATAGCTGTATATACTAAAGAAGTCCCCACGAAGCTAAAATAGGGAAAAAATAAGCGCAGAGAGATTATTATACGGCTTCTGTTATGGTTTGGTGTGGTTTCAGCTAGAAGGCATCTCAGAGACTCATTTTGTAAGAAAATAGCAAATAGCTTGATATGGCAAAAGTTTATCAAGACACTATCATGTAATCGGCAGAATACCCCTGAAGATGAGCTGTTTCAATCGAAACGACTAGACTTTTTAACAGAACTCTCCTCCTGCTCGTAAGGCGAAGACCACCCAGCGGTGGTTGAAAGAAAATGTTCCGGAATTCATACCACTCAATGATTGGCCTTCCAGCAGTCCGGATTTAAATGCACTTGACTTAAAATTGTAGTCAGTATTGGAGGCGAAGATGTTCCAAGAACGCTATCCCGATTTGAAATGTCTTACAAGTTTTATAAGGAAAACAAAACGATGGAAATTTCCATGGAGGTAGTGCGTGCCTCAATAAATGATTGGCCAAAGATATTTAAAGCTTGGTTGAAGTTAAAAGGGGATCATTTTGAATAAAGATGATCATTTTGAATAAAAAAACTAAAATAAAACTTAAATAAGATTTAGTTTTAAATTTAGTTTTTCAAATTTTTTTTTTAATTTTAACTCATTAATAATTTTATCAGAACTTATGGTATAACTAAGTATATGTAGCTAGAATAGCGTCAGATCTCATTATCTGCTAATCTATAGACTGCAAGATCTTATTTTTATTTGTTCATTTAGTATGATTTTATGCTGTGTTTTTGGCGATGACACTTCTTCCAAAGAATCCCTTTTGATTTCTAAAGGTTAGTTTAGGATAGAAGGATCAAATTTAGGTGAATTTATTTCATTTGTAAGAAATACATTGCACAATCAGGAGGAACAGATAGATTTTTAACTAAATTACGCAAATATTCCTTCTGATAACTAACTTAAAACAAAACATCTAATAGCACTAGCGTAGCTTGTGTTGAATGGGCCATGTATCAAAATTCTTCGGGGCCCCTTTCTGGAAATAAAAGTTATGTTAATGAGACCATTGATAACATAATATGATTTTTGCTTACACATAATGGGGACCCTGTAGCTTGGAGGCCCCGTATCATTGATGCGGCTAATACGACCCTGACCCATAGACTAATGTGTAGGAGAAAATAGAAGAAAACTTCATATGCAAATCAACGTTCATGACGTCAAAAACCAGAAAAAGGATATAAGCGCAGAAATCATTATTGCGTAGGAGCTGTTGTTTTTCTTTGTCTCAGAGGTGAAATTCAACATTTCGGTAGTTTTTGTGAGAAAAGGGGACTGGAAAATGTCAATCGGAATCCATTGTATGGTGTATTATCGGAGCAAACACAAATAACTATAGTGGACGCTATATATACTGTTAACAGATTGTTGAGACAAAATCGTCAATGATACACAGATTCAAAAACAGTTTCTTTTCGCAACAGGACTAAAAGTCTCTAGCCAAACCATCCGAAATAGGCTTCATGCGAACGGTCTGTATGCACGTAGGTCAATGGTGTGCCTTCCTGTGCAAGTCACCAAGACTTGCAAAGCAAGACACCAAGTCATGTGGGCTTTTCAACATCGAGATTGTATGCAAAGTGATAGGAGTAAAGAGAGGACGAGTCCCGATTCAGCTTAGATTGTGACACCTAACGTGCATTACAGACCAGATGGTTTGGACTGGAATCAGCATAAGTGGACGTACTAAACTGCGTATCACTCAGAATGGCAATTTGACGGCTCAAAGGTATTCACACGAGATCCTGAGACCCAATGTTATACCTTATGCTTCAGCCATTTGTGGCCATTGGTTCTTTCTTAAGCAGGATAATGCCAGTCGTCATATACAACTAGTCCTTTTGAGAACTTTCTTGAAGCTCAAACAATACCTGTTACTTGGATAACAGGAGGAGCTGAACGCGTCAAAAATGGAACAGTATTTCCCAAAGTCTCATCAATAACCACATCGTATCCATCAAAACAAGTGTGGGGCGGTCTTAGCAGCTCAGGGGGAACACACACCATATTAAACATCCTATATCATTTCCAAGCAACCCGTGTTTTTTTCCCGTCATTTACATGAAACAAAATTGTTACTCGAAACATCATTTTAATCTCTTTATACCATTGCAATGAATTTAAGTTCTCATACAATTGTTTTTTGCTTCTTTTTTGTCTGTATTGCGTTTTGTTACACCTGTATTCTTCATTTTATGCCCATGCATGGCTGTCGCGAAACTGTGTCTTCACTTTTTTGTTTGCTTCTCTAATTTTTTTTAGCAGTATTTATTTTCGGATGGGTTTAAAGGAGCAATATTGGTCGAATTAGGCATTTTTATTTTATTTTATTAAATAGAGCAGGGTCTTCAAACTGTGTTCCACGGAATCCTGGTGGTCCATGAGGCCTACCCAGTAGTTCCACAAGTCAGAATAAAAAAAATCGAAAAGAAAATTATAAATCTGTATACAAATAGGTTTCATGTTCTCTATGATGTTTTTATATTTACAAGTATTTAAAGCTCATCCCCCCTATTCATTAAAACTGATTACTTTACTTATACACAATAACTTTATTTTGCAATACTTTTTAAACTTTTATTGTAATATAATAAAAAAGAATATTAAAAATTTTTTATTTTTATATATACTACCTACTAGATTGTGGGAATATTCTATTGTTTACTATCCCAGGTTTCACGAAATAACTTAATACTTATTAGAACAGTGTCTTGAAAAACTAAATAGCTTTCTTATGGAAAATGCATCTGTTTGCCTTTCGTGTGGGGGTACATATAATAATGGAGAGAGAACTACTTATTGGCATATTAATAGATTGGATGTGTATGTGTGTGTGTAAAATCTATATTTAAGCAGCAACAACTCTTAAATTTTTGGTTTAAAAATTCATGCAAAATACACAGAATTTCTCACACAGCTCTATAAACTTTTTAATGCCATTCAGAATAATTTATTTAAGGTACCCGACTGCGTTCGGAACTGTGATTTTAAAAAAACTTAAATGGATAATTTTCATATTTTTAATGTCATTTAATTAGAATCATGTATAAAATTGTTTTAGGACATTTTACAAAAATTATTTTACAATATTTTGGCAAAAAAATTAACTTGAATAATCTTTTTAAAATGTTCCCCTTTTTTTAAAAATGCTTCAAAAAATAAAAATATTTCCCCCCCCTTACATAAAGTAAAATTTTTTAGGGGTCTGAACTAGGTTTTTTGAAAATTCCGTTATTTTCAGAGTTACCCCCCAATTGAAATAATTCCCGGCTTTTTTTCTTAAAATTTTCTCTTTGTTGTCTAAAATATGGAAAAATCCACTTCTAAGTGATATATTTAAAAAAATTTAGTTAACCCCTGAGGAGGTCTGAGCTATATACAACAAAATATTATTATAATAAAGCATTTTCCCAAAAAACAGAATATTTGGAAAAAGGGTCATTCTATGTTCATTTTTTTTTAAAATAATTTAAAAAATTTTTTTTTTTTAAAATATCCTTAAAAAATTTTATCATTTTTCAAATCTAAGTGACACTAAATATCATAAATATTATCCATTTATACGCTTTTGCAAAATCACGGTTCCGAACGTAGTCGGATACCTTAAGAGAAAAATGTTTCTCATCATGAGTGGCAACAAAAATAAAGTATAAAAACAAATTAAATGCAGAATATGCAATACGATTGCTGATAATCTCAATAGACCTAAGCTTGAACAGTTTGTGTGAAAAAATGCAAGCTGGTTACTAAATAGATTGCGTGGGGTAAGTAATACTTGGATCATATAAATTAATATTATTAATGAATAAATTAAAAAAAAATTTTAATAACAAATACAACACTTTTTTAATAAATTTCTTTTACATAAAGTACCTGCAAGATGTTGATCTACTTTAAATATTATATTTTAATATATGTTTTTCTGAGTGTGTGTGTGGAAGGGTTCCCAAGCACCTTTTTAGCCTTTAGGGGTTCTTTTAGTTGAAAAAAATTTGGGAAAAGCAACTGGGAAAACGCAATCGTTTTGGTAAAAAAAATTTCCTTTTTTTATGTTGCCTAAAAAAATCAATTATATAAGTTTATAAAAAATTAAAAGGGAGGGCACTTTTAAAAGGGTTTTAAAGTTTAAAAAAATTTGTTGAAAGGGTGTTTTCTTCTTTTCATTGAAATAAGTTCTAATGTTCTTCATTTGATAATACAAACAATTTATGCTTTTAAAACTGTGTGATAGTGCAAAAATTCTTCAAATAATTTGGAAACAATAGTATATTTATAAAATGTTCTGTCCAAAAAAAGAGGATAGTTTCTCTATTACTTCATGGGGGACGATGGGAAAGCTTAATACGATTCATAAAGAGTCCTCGAAAGAGTTTTAGGTAAATATTTCTTAGGCAAAAAGTTTTTTACTGACATCTAAGATGTCAAATAAACTGTCAATAGCAGATCTTGTACTTATATTTCTGATGGTAAAGAAGATTTGATTCTTTTCTAACTTTATTTTTGAAAGACACACACACACACAAAATCAGGTTGTGACGATACTTTTAAAATCTGTGTAGGTACATCATAAAGTTCCTAAAAAATCTCGGTTTGAACTCGACGTGGTGGTATATGTTTCAGCCATAACTAATCACACGCACAATGATAACTAAAACATATGCATTAATAAATGAATGTAATTAGTAATTAAAGAAGATTGATTTTTTATCTAGTTACAAAGAATAAAATTCGTGATTTACTAGAGAGAGATCCAATAACATAAACACTAAACTATTTATTTTCTAAAGAAAAGTGATAAAAGAATTCATTAGTCTCTCGCTTAAAAGGAATATTTGAGCAGAATGAATAGCATACAGACTTGACACAGTAACAAGGATAAACAGTTTTACAAAATTGAATTATATAGATGTTTAAAACATGTGAGATTGGAAAAATTTTAACTCTGAAACCAACTAAGATTTTCAAACTCATTATATATTCAGATTTACGATGCTTTTGTAGTTCTTCCATTCAGTGCAGGTTTATCCGTTGGGCGTTTGGGGTGGGCGCCCTAGGGTCCCGGAAGGGCCCAAATAAGCTGGACTTAACCGGATCCAAGGCCTCTTCTTGGATCCACCAGTGCCAAGGGGACCCGTAGATTTTCTGTGCCCAAGGCCCGAAATGAGCTTAAACCGGCACTGATTCCATTCCTAATAATTTGATTTACGAGTTTTTATTTTGTTTTGCTTTGTTGAATGTAAATAATACAACATTAAAAATTTTCACTTTTAAATCAACGTTAAGGATTTTTCATTCTCTCTCTCTCCTGCTATTAACTCACACTCTCTATTTATTTATTTCTTAGGTGGAATTTTCAATCGTTAATAAAATACATTTTGAGCTGAAATTTATTATACAAGATTATTTTGGATGACAATACAATAATTTAGTTATAATTAATAAACATTAATTGATTAAGACTAATTATTTAAAGAATTACAAATACAGCCACGTTGACGACTTAGCGACCATTTTTGTGACTTGTGTCAAAACTTGAAAAGGTTTTTTCTCACGTTTTAAAGCATTCAGCTGAACTGAAATTTTATATACACGATTGTTTTGGATGACAATACAATACTTTAACGATAATTAATAAAAATTAATAGCCACTTAATGTTGTGATTCTGTCCTATGTATATACATATTTATATTAATTGTAACTATTTAATAAAAAGTATCTAAAATAAAATTTTTCTTTAATAATCTGAGTAGGAATTGACTTAAATTTTTATATATATATATATATATATTACTTGTTTTGATTATTTACTTAAATAGCCAACTAAGGGAAAGAAAATACATATGAATTGGATATGAAAATTCTTTTTGCTGAAAATGATAATAATAAGCTATTTTTATATAAAATAATAATAATAATGAGCTTTTTATAAAATAATGATAATAATAATTATTTATAAAATAATAATAACTCTATTTCCTATAATTTAATTTACTCGAACTATCACATTTTAACTTTTGGGTTTCTTTTTCTTTTTTTGTTATTTATTAAAAATTTTACTGCTTTTAATTTTCAAGGTTTAAGAGATAATAAAATAAATAAAAACACATTTTGAAGTATTAAAGTTATTCACCTCTTTAAATAATTCTAAAATCTTTTAAAATAAGACTGATTTTATCTCCTACGAGTAGAAGACTGAAAAAGGTCAATAATAATAATAATGAATAAATAAACAAATCATTGAAACGTCAATCTTATTTCCTTAATAACTACAATTTGGTCTTTTTGTTCAAATCCATTTTTTTCAAGATTATAGCAAAATGATACCTCCAAATGCTATGTTCTTTTGTGAATGCATTTATGTTATTATTTTGCATAATTTCTAATTAAATTATTACGATAGCAATTTTTTTAAGTTTGAGTTTAAAGTTGAGTTGTAACTCTCGATATATACATTTTAATTGAATCCGAATGATATTAAATATATTATAGTACCTTATATATATATATATACCCATGAAAAACATCAAAGAAAAAAAAAGTCTGATAGTTAAAAAAAATAATAACCTTCTCATATAATACGTAATCTATATACACTGCTGTGTGGCCACCGTAAATGCAACACCAAGAAAGATAAGAGATAGCAAAATAAAATTTATTTTGTAGATAACATGTTGACCAAGTATCAAATGATTAAATTTATAGACTTCTGTAAAGTGTGGTTCCTGCCAGAATCAGTAGCCAGAGTAACCGCCCTTGTTGGAGATCACCGCTGCCACACGCCTCGGCATTGATTCAAAGAGACTTTGGATGTGTTTTTGGGGTACAGCAGATCAAGCAGCTTCCACACGTTGCCAAAGTTGATTTGGTGTGGCATCTGGGGGTATAATCTGGGACAATCGTTAAGCAACCATGGACCACATGTTTTCTATCGGCGAAAGATCCTGAGAGCGAGCCGGCCAGGGAAGCAATTCAATCTGATGATTGACGAAGAACCTTTGGATAATGCGTGCCACGTGTGGTCGCGCATTATCCTGTTGAAATATGGCTGTGGCCAAGCCCTGAAGGTAAGGAAGGACAACTGACTCCAACACCTCGGAGATGTAGCACTGGCTGTTTAAAGTACCAGCAATGCGTACTAGAGGAGTGCGAGAGTGGTATCCAATACCGCCCCATACCACAATACCCGGTGCAGGACCAGTGTGGTGGTGCATAACGCAGCTGTTCAGCATCCTCTCTTCACGGTGTCTCCAGACTCGAACCCGACCATCGTGGTGTTGCAGACAGATGCGTGAACTCGTCAGTAAAGACAACTTCATTCCATTCTGCCGCCCACATCCTTCTTTTATCGCACCATTGGCGGTGGAGACGTCTGTGGTTCTGCGTCAAGGGTAGACCAAGCAATGGACGTCTTGCGGACAGACCACTCTGCTGTAAACGGCGTCGAATGGTACGCGCAGACACTGAATGATGCGTTATAAACTCAATGTACTGTGCTATGGTTCGTGATATTACTGAGCGATCCGTCACTGCCATGCGCACAATTTTCCTGTCCTCACGTGAAGTGGTGCATTGATGTGGCGACGATCGACCACGTCGGTCCGACGTACCCTCCTGCATCCAACGGTCACATATCCGCATTACAGTTGTTTGGCTTCGTCCAACACGACTACCGATTTCCCTGAAAGATAATCCACAATCTCGGTAGGCCACTATCCTTCCTCTGTCGAAATCGGATACTTGATCAAAAGCTGATCGCTGTTTTCACAGAACATAACTGATCGTTTTTGAAAAACACAAAAAGACAAATTGCCGAACTTGAAATCGTCGAAATCTCCAAGCTAAAGCTTTGAGTGCGCCGGGGGGCGATGTGTGTCTGCGCTGAAATTCTATCACTTGCATATGTCACCTCCGCTAATGCATGTTGTAAATTTCATGTTATTTGCATGCTTCCTTCAGGGTGTTGCATTTACGGTGGCCAGCAGTGTATTTATGTGTATGAAATAGGTAAATTATATTAATAGAATCGAGACATTTTGGTAGAGTGTTTCTTATTGTAAAATATTTAGTTTAAATTTCTCTTCCTTATTTTGAAGTAATTTTTATTGACTATATTTAAATTATACAGTTATAGTTTAAAATTCTCTTTCATAAAATTATCGTCTGCTGCAATTTAATAATTCATTTAACTCTTATTAATCTGATTAGTTAATTTATTTGCTGATATATAATCGTTTGTTAAAATTATGTTGCTGAATTTGGCATCTTTAGTAATTATTCTAAATGTGGCTTTTTTTCAGTCGAAGAAAAGTAACGTAAAAGTTACATGTAACCGACGCTAATTGAACATAATAGTTTTATTTTTGTATATTTTCGAGATGTTTATCGAGATCTGGAGACTTTTTTTATTATTAGATTGATTATAAAAATAAAAGGCATCCGTGGAATATAAACTTTGGCTACTATTATTCACAGGTAAAATGATAAACTTTTTTAATTTTCTCAACAGTTGTATGTGTCCATACGGCTTCAAATTCCATCTCTAAGGTTATCAATGCTCGAATTACAAATGAGTTAAAATATTATTGAAAATAGAGTCTTTTAATGCAGTTAAAAATATTATTTATCTGCATATCTAAAACGTTAAAATATTTATGTAAATAGCTGTTTGTTTATAAGTTGGCTGTAAAAAAAGCACCATTGATGTGAAATCTCAAAAATGTTAACAAGTTTTGTGATATATTGTGAAAATGTTGGGGTGTTTTTTTTTCTTCAGATGGTTTACACATAGCAATCGTACTTTAACTAAAGATTTGAATTTAAAGTAGTTTTTACTTTTGTTATTTATTTTCCTCTGATAGTTAAGGTTTTAGTTTACAGATATTAATCGTAATAATATGCACATATCTACATTTTACCCCCATTTATGCAATGCAGTTGTTTATCGTTAAAAATATCTGAGATTCAATACATCTTTAGTGAATAATGCAGTAGCTAACTTTTAGCTAATATCTTTCATACAGAAAGAAAGAAAGACCAGAAAATGTAAAGTATTATGCCTTCTTCGCCTTTTCTTGTTCGTAATGAGCTGTTAAAAACAACTATAAAACACGATAATAGGTTTGAAAGAGCTAAAATTACCAAAAAGGAAGGAAAAAAGCTGTACAATTCATCTTTTTTTCGTAAAAACTGCAAAGTTCTCTCTTTCTCAGAATTTATTATCTCCTTATAATAAAAACGCTATGCTGTGCTTTAGAGAAATGCAACAACACTACATTTTATTTTTATTTTGCAAAGCAAAATATTGTGAAATAGAAAATTCTTTTAATGCTCATACTTTTTAAAAAAATTATTCTTTAAAGTGAGAAAAATATATGCTCATTACAGTTTTATATGTGAATGCCTCAAAAAGAAATCCGTTTCCATTAAAACGACAAGAATTTATAATTTTATGATTATGCGTGAATTAAAATCACCTGCTATTTCTGATAAACGTTAACTATTTAAGTAGGAGCGAAAGCTTTCGGTAATTTAACTGTAATTGTGAAAATTCATCAATTAGGCTCTTCTCATGGACAAAATTAATTTTTTTTTCAAATCCGAAGAGAAAAATATCAATTTTTAGAAGGGAATCTGATTATAATTTTGATTATCAATTTATAAATAATGCATTCACAAAATTTAATACTACATTAATGTGTAACTTATAAGTATAAAATAAACAAAAGCAATTCAATAATAACAATTTATAAAAGGAATCAAATTATGTTTTATTTTTCCATTGTATATTTCTTCTTAAGTAGCCTTATTGAATATTAATAATAAAGTATAATAATTAGTCAGTTGTTCCAAAATAATGATAAAGTTTGTAACGGGTCCTATCAGCGATTCAATCCTCTTGGGAAACCTCTTAAATGTTATATGATTATATAAAGTCGCTTTCTTTGGAGGAATCGTGATCTATACAAATATGAATTACTATCTAAAGTCAACCGAAGCGAGAGAGGTAGTTGATAGTCGTCAGGCTAACAATGAAGTTAGAGTATTAGAGTTATAATAAAGTTAACGAGAGGGGAGTTTATATAAGTTATAGAAGATCCTACATCTCACGGGTGGCCGCGGTAGCCGAGTGGTATAGGTATCGGATCGTGGCTTGCCTTGTCACGAGTTCGAGCCCAGTACCACTAAAGACCCGCCGTGTAGGGCAGCGATGCACGTTAAATCTATCGAGAGCCGAAACGTCCTCCCGTTGGTGTGGTGTGGTAGTTAGGAGAGGGTGGTGCCAGCTCAGGTGTCATCCACGTCACTTGACCATGGTTCAAAATTACGTGGTCCGTCGCCAAAAGCCCTCGTGTAACTGAATAGAGTGCGACGTTAATATATTCAATCAATCAACCTATATCTCATGGAACTAGATATTTTGTCAAGTCAGGACGAGTAACATTACGTCGGATCTTTTCAACAAAGATAAGTAATTTATATTAATTGTTATTAATATTTAGGGTAATAATTAAGCTGATCACTCTCTTGGTTTAAGCTAAAATTGATAAAAATAAAAATAAAATGTTAATATAAAATGTTTCCTAGTTCTGTGCATCCAAACCCACAAACGACAGAAGGGTCGAGACGACTTTAATTATACATTCATTTCATTAACAAAATACAGATTTCTGATCTCTATAAACAAACCGAATACGTAAAAAATCTTTAGTTAACGAAAATCCTCTGTTTTTCTTGAAAAACCTTTTTTTACAAAACGAAAGTTATCGACCTCTAAATATTCCTCCCAATGAATTCTATTTTCCTCTCCCCCCCTCATAGAGAAACCACAAGATCCATAGCCCAAAGTGTCCTAGATCCGGCCTCCATAAGAAAATACGAGGCCACGAAATCGTGACCTATAAGTTCGAACCCTGACGATCTGCCGTGTAATGAAGCTGATGTGCGTAAAATCCGTTGGGGTTCAAAGTCCTCTTGTTGGTGTGCTGTGGAGTGAGTGAATATTACAGCTTGTGTTCAGCTACACAAGGGCTTTTGGCGACGGACCACGTCATTTTGAACCATGGTCAAGTGACGTGGACGACACCTGAGCTGACATTCCCCTCTCCTAACTACCACACCAACGTGAGGACGTTTCAGCTCTCGACAGATTTAATGTGCATCGCTGCTCTACACGGCGGGTCTTTAGCGGTACTGTGCTCGAACTCATGACATGCCTGCCATGATCTGATACCCTGACCACTAGGCTACCGCAGCCCGGTGTGCTGTGGAAGTTTGCACAGTGGGGTACTAGCTCTGGTGTCGTCCTCGTCACTTGATCTTGATATGTTCAAAATTACGAGGTCCGTCGCTAATAGCCCTCGCGTTGCTTTAAAGTGCAATGTTAACAAAAAATCGGATCGTTCTATAAGAAAATACATAAGAACTCTGCTCTTCGTTTGTCTCAGAACCGGCATTTTATAGCCACTTATATTCCTTACTTCCAAAATTGAATGCTGAATATAAATTTCTATACTGTTTTCACAAATGCCAATATTTACTGAAACACAAAGGACATGAAAAAAAATACTCCTTTTCAAATTTGATATCTATTGACAATTTATTTAAAAATATTCTGTTCATTTTTATATAAAAACTTGTATTATTTTATTTGCTAATTTTGTAATTACTTAGCATGCTCTGTTTATATTCGGATCGCTTATTTATTTTGTCGAGATATTATAGCATAAGGGAATCGTTTATGCTTTTTAACTGTCATCACATACGATTGCACTGAATGCGTTGCCTATGGCTTATCATAGAAAGGACAGAACTGTAAATAAACTTAAACTAAATATGGCATTTTTGGTTTCACCACATTAGAAATAGTTGCTCCTGAAAGGGCAACTGATAAGCACGTCATATCCTTACGAAACTGAACGGAAAGAAAAATCTTCGAAATTGCCTAAAGCTGCGAAGAATCAACTAATGCACTAAAAGAGATTTTTCTGGAGCAAATAAAATAAGCTAAAACAACTTTCACACACGAAGACATCTATGTGACTGTTTTTGACTTTCTTATGAAAAAATTGCTGCTATAAGAAAAGCTCTTCTACAACGTAGCTGTTAACATTTTTATCTCATGCTTCTTTTACAGTTCTAAAATTATCCCCTTCCTTTTTTTATGACAGATGAAGATGTGTCGGTTTAAAAAACACGTACGGGTAGGAAAAAATAGGATTGCATCTAGAACACGTAACAAAATAAAAAAAGCGAGAAATGTTCGACACAATAATGTCATTACTAAGAGTCAAAGTTGAAGTAAAGATTTCTTTTAATCATATTTTTCTTTAAAAAAAATATATTGCACATGCTAAAATATTTTACATATAATTACATTAATTATAACACAAAGAAATTTTTTCTTATAAAATAATTCATCTATCTATCTATCCATTCACTTAGTCATCCGTTATCTCTTCGGAACTAATAAACTTACTGACTTGAGATTTGGTAAGTATGTTTCTTATGAAGAGAAGAGATCCTCTAAGAACACGGATTTTGCGGGAAAAAACTCCCCAGAATCACGTTTTTGAATGATTACACCTTCAGACTTGGAATCTGGTAAGCACGTTTCTTTTGTTGAATAAAGATCTGTTAAGAAATTCGGGGAAATTTAATCCCAAGGGAGGTTTCGGGGCGTTATGAATAAAAAAATTCTGTTTTTGAGACATTAAACCAACAGGCTTAAATTTTGGCAAGCATGTTTGTTTTGCTGAGTACAAATTCTCTTAAAATAGGTTTTGCGGAAATCGACTCTGGGGTGGGGGTGCTTATAGAGGAGGCGTAAAATATAATTATGCATCCATTTCAGAAATTCAAGTCTTGTTCTTTTTAAATAGACCAGAAATATAAGAAAATTTTTCAATACAATTGAAAGCTTGATACTACGGTTTATTTATCAATAATTTAAAAACCGAATATAGTCATACAACTTCATGAAATACCCAGAAAAGTGGGCGGGTAATATCTAGTATTCTTATAAAGTATATGTCTCTACGAAAAAAGCCATTTTCTGCATAAATTGTTCGTAATATAAACAAAAAATGCAGTTCCCTATCCATACAATATTTTTACTTTACTCTGATTTGGAAATCCGTAATTCCTTTTAAAACCATTACATTCTGCCGACGCAGCTGTCAGTGTAGGGGAAGATAATCTGCACTTCTCAGACAGACCAATTACGTAAACTGTGTAAATCCCCATAAAAGAATTTGTGTAAATAAAAATTTTATGGTCAGAAGAGGATTAGAAACGTATCTTAGAATTTAATCGATAAATCTCGTTATTTTTCAAAATAATATAAAATTTTTAAAAAAATCGTAGTGGGTGTTTTTAGTTCATGTATCGTATTTCTTCGAAAATAAGACGGAATTTTACTCTGAACTGAATTTTACTGAACATTACTATGCATGTTTTGCACCATAACATACATAAGGCTTATTTTCAAATGATATTTTTTCATGTAAATATTTTTGTTTCTTATATTTTTCACATCATTTGCATATACAGTAATCTCAAAAGTGTTCATACACTTACAATTTTCTATAAAATTTAGTGTTTTCGACTAATAAAACTTCATGTATCGGAATCATAATTTTTTTAATAATGTTTGCAGCTTGTTCTTATTGGAATAACATAATCAATTTTTAAAATATAGTATAACTATTATCTTGAAAACTTAATGATTAACAAACTACTGAAAAATTAAACCAAAAAAATCTTTGTACACTTAAAAAATCTAAACATAGTTTTAACCATTGAGGTTTTTTTCTTAATTTAGTACTCAGTATAGGATATCTTTTAACGTCCACAATAACTGTTAAACGTCTTGGTATACATTTAATCAGTTTTTGTATAATTTCTGCATCTATGTTCCTCCATTCTTTTGTGATTATTATTTTTAGTTCACACTTTGTTTTTATACGTCATGTGTGTCTTCTTATTCTTACTTATAATTTTAACCAAATATGTTCTATTTGCCTAAAGTCAGATGATTGAGGTGGGTGTTTGAAGGCAGTTTCAGAGACACCAAAGACGTACGTTGAGAGCAATGCGCTTGGGGTCATTATCTTGTTAAAAAAAGAAGTCACATCCAATACCCAACTTTCGGGCGGATGATTTCAAAGCGTTCTTTAAAATATTCAAATAAAGCTCATGATTCACAATACCATAAAAAAAATACCAAATTACCTAATCCTGAAACCGATTCCCCCCCCACACAAGAATCAATCCACCTTGATTCTTCCCTTCCCAACTAAATTCTTGGGATTAGGTTTAAAAACACTCAAGATTGACAGTAAATTGGTTGGGATGACAGCTAATTCAACATTTTTGGTTCCGACGGACGTATAATAGTTTGGAGAAGAAAAATATAGAACCTAAACCGAAAAGAAATTAATTTTCTAAGCCCAAGAATTTAATAATGAAAACCAGTTAAAACAAGGATAGGAGCCAAATCGCTTCCAATGGGGGCAGTTCCCGGAAACAGATGAGTCCACAAAAATTTACGGGATCAGAAATGATTTGAAGAAGAGAATGTGCCACGTTCAAGAGTGCAGCTAGATGAACGTCAGCTTATACAAGATGACTCTTCTGCTGACAAGCTCTTAAAGCCTCCCCTGTCTATTATCGGAAAACTGTTGCAAAATGTGTAGAATGCCCCGGATTTTTCCTACTAACAAGAACCATTATCCGCCTACAAGTAACCAGAAACTAGCATTTATTGTTGCAGTTAAGAAGGCTGATTTTGATCCTACAGCATCGACGCTTCTATTTGCAATGGTGTCGGGCTAGATATGCGTCAATACGGAAAGACACAACATGGTCATCAGGTGTTCTGTGACGAGTCTTACTTCAATTTCAACACTGCTAGTCACTACATACGAATCAGGCATTGACATGGTAACAGGTCCAATTGACTACTGTGGTGTTCTTATTCGATCCAAGTGATCGTTGCTAAATTAAATGAGTGGTTCTCATGGTTGACATCAAAGAGGCTTCTTTTGATAAGCAATTCTAACGTTTATTTACAATTATAATTTCTAAACTATAAAAATTATTTTCTACAAAAAACCGCTACATAACACATTCCGCTGGCTCGCTTCGTTACATATCGTTTCAGTTCTTTCGACCGTTCTTTTCTCAGTTCTTTGTTTACAAAAACTAGCTTCATATAGCGGACGCTAGAAGGCGCAGCATTCTCCCCACTTGAGTTTTAGAACTTCTAGGAGAAAACTCAACAAAGAACTAAACAAACTAAAAATATCATAAGCATACAATTATCTGAATAGTGATACAAAAGGACATTAGGAAAAGGCAACATAATTCAAAAATCTCAAACTAAAATATAGAGTAAATATTCCACAAGTATAAAATACATAGTAAATATCAGCAATAAGAATTACTTCAATACAAATTCTCAAAATTAGAATACTAAAATTGTTCAAAGAAATTTCAAATATTTATGAGTAATAAAATAATAAACATAAATTAAATTTAAATTTTCAAAATTATAATAATAATATAATTCAAAGGATATTTCTTTTTCAAGTCCAAGTTAATGTCCAATTTCACTACTGTATTGTCCGTTCTAAATTTTTTCTTTTAAAATTCCACTGAGCCTTTCCCAGAATCCTCCCCACCATGGGGCAGATCGTGGGCTTAACTTCGATCTTGTTTGGTTAGCCTCGAATGCTCTTTGGATTTTATCCAATCAAGCTTCTTCAATGATGCATCAATCATTTGGCTAAGTTCATCAAATTGGTATTATTTTTCTTTAACCATATTTTTTAAAGAGTTAGTTTCACCTTCTTTCTGTTCAAGTTCTTTTTCTGTAATCACCAGAAGCAATAACTTCTTTTCATGCAATATTTTTAATTCTTCATCATTTTCCGTCATATCATCCAGTTCTTGGTTTGACTTCTTTTCTTGACTAGATAAATTTAGTTCAGTCTCTTTAGTCTTTAATTGACTTTGCAGATCAAGCAACATTTCATCTTTTTCTTCACTGGTAACATTTTCTTCACTTATAACTTCAGAAAACTTCTCATTATTTTCCAGAATTTCGGCTAATTTCTGATCTTCATTTTTCAATTCCGAATCAAACTCTTCCTTTTGAGATTGAAATTTTTTTTCATGACATATTTTGATTTCTTCTTTTTCTTTAAGAGCAATATTCCTTTCTTTAACATCACTTAGTAGTTCCTTATTTTTCTTCTGTAGTTCAGATGATTTCTGTTCAAAAGTAGTTTTAGTTTTGGCACTTTCTTCTTTTAACTTAGAAAGTTCATCCTGTAGAATAGTTGCATGCTCATAACTATTTCGGTTTAGCATACTAACAACAGTCATATTCACATTTTGATGTTGTAACTGAGGAACTTTTCCCATTAATGTCCAACCTAATTTAGTCCCCATGGCGACTAATCCAGATGTCAATTGTCCTCGTTTTTCCGTAAATAATTTACCAACAACGTCGACTCCTAAAAGTACTTCAATGGGTCTTGAATTATTTTGAAAATCAGTTATAAATATTTTCTTTCGTTTCAGTTCTCTCATCCAAGATCCATACCCAATGTTAGTTATGTCGTTGCAAATTATATCTTGATCTAAAGCATCTAAACTACAACTATATTCACAATCAAGGCTATAAAGGTAATTTTATAACAATTATGCCGTTGTATTTCAGTTTTCCTACCCCCAAAATAATGCGTGCGAAAAATTCTTAAATAATGAAATTTATCCGCGTTTGTCAGATTCGTACTTTCATGTAAATTTTTAAATTGGTTCCAAAATGTCAACCAATCTTTTAAATCTCCACCAAATTTATAAAGTTTTACTTCGGGGAGTCGTTGGCATAATGTTTTCGGGACATTATCATTTTGTAACTGCGAGCCATTATTGGTAAAAGCAGTCTCGTTTTCCTTCGTAATCTTTTCAAGTGCTCTAACGCACGCTTAGCTCGTAGCTGAATTCTCAAAGATTTTTCTCTGTATTCTTCAACCATAATAAATTGATTTTTAAAATCTTGATCGTCTTCTAAACCATCTAAATAACCGTTATGATTTTTTTCTTAAGAGTCTGCTTTTTGTTTAAACAATTGTAAGCACATTTTGATTTCGTCATACTCGACGCTATCGTCAGTTAATGCGCTTTCTAATGTGTATTATATGCTCTGGTAAATGAAGCTCTTTGAACGGATTGGTTTCTTTTTATTATTTCCATTTCTACTATCTTATTAATTTAAATGTCCTAATCTTTGTATATTCAATACACCCAATGCTTAAAATCGACCAAATATTCAAAATAGATTTTAAATCTTCATGCATTATATCTTCAAAATGGAGAATAATAAGTCTTTGCCTTCCTCTTCGCTTCTTTGTTGACGTTCCAATCAAACCGCCGAACCGGGGACGCCATTTTGTGGTGTTCTTATTCGATCCATGTGATCGTTATTAAATTAAATGAGAGGTTCTCATAGTTGACATCAAAGAGGCTTCTTTTGGTAGGCAATTCTAACATTTATTTACAATTATAACTTCTAAACTAAAAACTATTTTCTACAAAATACCTCTACATCACACATTCCACTCGCTCGCTTCGTTACATATTGTTTCAGCTCTTTCGTCCGTTCTTTTCTCAGTCCTTTGTTTACAAATACTAGCTTCACATAGCGGACGCTAGAGAGCGCAACAGCTACAATTGTGGAACCCCACACATCATGGTTTGAAGTGCCTTTGCCTACAATAGTAAGTCATCGTCGATCCGTACTTTGAGGACCCAATGATATGCGGATAATGTGCTGGAACCGGTACCTATCTATCAAGGTGCAAACAATGTTCCAGTAAAATATAACTCTCTGTAACACATTACCCAACAATCCCTGCAAGGTACCCAGATACATCAACCAACAATCCCTGCAAGATACCCAGACACATCAATCAACAATCCTTGCAAGGTACCCAGGTGTTTCCTTGCCCACTGGTGTCTCTTTTAATTAATTCTTTTTTCATTTATGAAACATCTATGGGGCGTGATTGGTCATTGTTTGTATGTACTGACACAACCGCCAGAAGGAACTGTAGCACATGGCTGCGAGCGAGGGGTCGTCTGTTCCTCTAGCCATAATTCGTACCCTTGTTGACTGTGTTCCACGAAGTTTTACTGACTGTATCATTACCCGTGGGGTAGGTGGATCTAAAGTCAGTGTGATCTGGCGTTTATTCTCATTGTATTATTGCATCGTATTGAGTAA